>CH002827.1:54602-114294 GCA_000149265.1 Ciona savignyi | reverse complement strand
CCCAATATAAATCAAGTAGTTACCAACTGGTATTTGTCCAATAACCCTTTTTATAACAATCCAACACGATACGATTGAGCTACCACTAAATTATTATACTATTTACTCCCATGCGATTGACTTACTTTAAAATATAAAAGTAAGATAAAACAACGTTATTCTTTAGGTTAAAAATAAAATATTAGTGTTGTACTGTTGCTAAACATCTTTAACTGATTCAATTTGCAATATTAAGAAAAAAGCGTTAATTTTAAAATTCTGTGGTGATAAAAGGTTTTGTTAAATAGAGACTGACTATTACCTGACCGTCCAATCCACACTTCCTGGGAAATCCCGGATTACGAACAACGTCGATTTTAACCTTTGAAATTCCGTTTATGTCCGAGAGCTCTGGCTTCCCAAAGTCCAATGCATTTTGAGGTGTGGAGACGTACATACTGCAGGGATTCTGCGGTGAAAATATCAGGCAAAATGTAGATTTGCATAATTCAAGAATTGCTTACTTTTTCTGTGTTGCATTCAACAACTGTTTTAGATTTCTTTATATTCCTTATTTCCAATTTTGCGCCTTTCAATGGTCGACCGAAAGAAGAAACTTGCACCGGAAGCTTCCATGTTTCTCCAACTGCTTTGCGCTGTGTAAATCTCCCCAGTGGCTGCATAGTATAATTGCTACTGATTAGCTTGGTGGGTTAAGGGCTTCACACACATTTAGCGTTTTACGCAATCCTTCGAGTTTCTCGCGTCTCGTCATCATTCTCTTTAGTCGTTGTGTTTCGAGGGAGATACGAGACCATGCACACACACTCGCGTTTATGATGACGTATTGCATTCCCACGTGATTTTGTTAACTGGTCATTAAAACGATTGTGTTCACGAGAAGAAAACGAAATAGAAAAAGGAAAATGTCCAAAATCTTCACTTTATTTTCACTGAATGAAGAAGCAACTATAATAGCGTTGTTGGTAATATGTACAGGGAAAATTAATGTAAAAATTAAAGTCCAGGTATTAAAACTTAGTTTAAAAGATATTTAAAACCTACTATACAAATAATTGTTTTAATGCTGTACTTAAATCATTTTCATTTACTTATTCTCTGGTCTACCTGTGATTTTTATTTAAATAATCAACTTAGGAACGGCGTCTCTTTTATTTTCCTATCTACGGCGGCTTGCGCTAAAGTTGCAACATTTTCAACTCTGAAGTGTCTGGCGCGAGTGTGTACATGACCCGACGCAAGGAGTTTTACGGCAGACGCGAGGTTTTGACGCGAAACGCTATATGCGTGTGGAGCCCTTTAATGCGTTGCCGTTCAGTAAGGGTTGCAGTGTCGCAAATGGCCGCAAGCTATTAGGTTGTGTCCCCAAGGCACGGACATTGCTTAAACCTAGTGGAATAATGTTTTTTTTTTATCAAATTGAAGGAACGTCTGAATCGTACGCAATACACTGCAATAGCTCCGGTAACCCGACGCTGGGCGCGAGGTAATCTAGCGATAGCCCGTGTGTTTACCCCCATTGGTTTTTCCATTCACGGAGATTTAAACAAATATCCTAACCTACCCTTAACATATAAAGTTTAAAGACAACTGCGCATACACCTAATGCTGGAACCCAGAATATCAATTAATCATTTTTCTGAAAGACTCTGTAAGGTCTGCTAGATTAAAAAATTACCTTTTACAACCAATCGCCGAAAAAATACCGGTAAATCAAACATTCACACCTCGATAAGGGGTTTTATACCAGTAAATTGGAAGAGGAAGGTAGCGTTATAAAATGCGTCAGATTACCTTGCGATTATGTAGGGGAGCGTCATCACACGGGCAATCGTCGGTCTACATGACATATTAAAGGGCATAACCTACATACAATCGACCAGTTTTAAATCCACATTCATTTAGCTAACCTGCGCCGCACTAACCCACCAAGCTAATTAGCGGGACAAAATCCAATACTTACCTTGAAGTTCACCCCAAAACCCGCTTCAACACTGATCACTTTGCATTTCCCAGGATTTGTGTCCGGTTCGCAATTACACAGCTCGGGAAAAAGACCACATTTTGAATATACAGTGGGTGAGGATTGAGCAACTTCGTTGCCACCGACCGCAGTCCTGTCTACGAAACCAATCCTGCTCCTGGCTAAAAGGTTCAGGATGCTCACATCGGCCCATTTCAGTGATATTTGAACGACACCGCCGTAATCTGAATACCTGTGCAGCATGCGAAATTACGAATTGTTAGATGATCCGAAATCTGAACTTAAGCTTGTTTAACTAGCTATATGTTTGTCGCACTATAAGGGGACTATGACAATCACAGCAAAATAATATTGCATAAAAGAAATAAAATTGGCTAGAAATTAGTTTTTGAGGTATTTTAACACATTTTTAACCAAAAAAAACGATTTTTATCAGGTTAAGTTTTAGACCCATGATGGGCTCATCAAATAGACATTTGTTAACATGCGGAACGCTAATATGAATCGGTCGCGTTAATCTGTTGTTTTTTATCAATAAGTCAATCCAGAATCGCTTCAATCGTAATGAACGTTGCAATGAACACGAATGACGTTGGTGACAGGAAACAGATCTGGCGAACGACAGAAAAATTCACGGAATCAAATAATGGCAATCCTGTTATTATATCCAATAGGTTTTAATAACTATAATTTTTAAACTATAGTCCTGTCTGTAAATTGATATTGCCAACCAACCACATATCCCTCGATCAGGAATGTCTCATTTTCTACCTAAATAAGTTTCGAACCAATGATGGCCCTATCACTAATACTGTTTTGTACAGAATTCGGTATATGAATCGGTCGCGCTAATATTTCCTCCAAAGATTCTGTTCATGAATTGGTTGCACTGATTATTAGACCACGTGCTGTATATAAATCGATCGTTAACCATTCGGTTATACGGCCGTTTCACAAAGATTACACTTACTTTTTTTTACCGAGCCAAGTTTCGAACCCATTATGGGCTCGTCACTAGGACCGTTATTTTGTATAAGAGTTGGTATATGTATCGGTCGCGTTAACCATTTGGCCACACGACCGTAATATCCCACTTACCATGATTCGGAACGTTGTACAAAGTTAAGTGCTCCTCCAAGTGTGAGAAGAAAGCCTTTTCTTCCGCTACATGTAACTGATCTCACACAACAGTCAAATCCGCGAGTTTGGCAAAGCTCTTTAGCAACGTCAGGGAAAAATACAATGTCCACGTTGCGCAAATTACCCTTTCGAAACAACCCTACCGCGTCACTTTTTATGCTGCTCGATAAGTCGACTAAAAGCATCTGAAAATATTTTTTTATTGCAAATCGGTTTAAATTTATTTTGATTTGGGTATTACGGAAAAAAAGTTATTACGTTAGATTCCAAATTGGTTACTGAAAATCTAAGTCTGTAAGGGAATTCTTAATATACAGATATTTCCAAACTTATTATATTTTCCCTGGAATCAGTTTTTGTAATGTACTTAAGTTTCAAACCCATTATTGGATCGTCAAGACCGTTTTTTTTATATAGCAATCGTTATAAGAATGGGTTGTGCGTACCTTTCGGCCATCGAAACTCAGTCATGAGACCGAACCAGTCCGATTTATAGCAAAGTAATGTTGGAACTATGCTTGCCGAAGTATATCCACTTTATATACACAAATGAAACCAACACACAAAGATAGTACAAACAATTATACCTTTGAGTCGATGTCAAGATTAATAGGTGCCTCGCTGTGCTCAGAGGGCGTAATTGGCCTCATCACCCTGGCTCCGAAACTATTCACCGGGTCATCCATCGAAGTCATACCTATGGTTCCAGAGAGTCGACCACAAGTACAACCGTAGGAGCTTGAAACCAAAAAGATTTTAGTTTTTTTTAATTTTTTTTATCCTGCGTTAGAGTAATGAGGAAATGTGTGAGAAAAAAACACAAGCAGTAAAACCGGCAAAATTACAGCAGTTAAAACACGCCAGTTATGTATGATATAATATTAGAAAACAACAAACATACGTGGCCGTTAGGACCTAATAATGAAAATTTAGAATTGGTGCAATAGTCCCATAAATACGATTCAAAATGAAACTGGTGTTCTGACTACATTGAAATTCGACACCGGGAATTTTTCTATAGTGCTACACAGTTGACTGTTTATTTAATTACTAGTAATTTATAATCGAAAACAGGCATTTATTAGATATGTACTTACAAAATATCAAGTATGAACGAGATGGATAATGAAGTTGCGTTTTTAAATTTGCGTTTGAAGTACGGATCAATCCATTCGACTTTATCCAGTTTGCTTTTCACTACTGACAGTGAATTCATATCACCTGCAGCCGAACCGCTGTACAACACGGAAAGCCATTAGATCCGTACAGTTATAATAGGGCTAGAGCATTTTTTTGTTTTATTTGTTACCCTGCTTAGCTTTTAAACCCAGGAGGGGCTCGTTGATAAGACCGTTTTTGTATGTAAGTTTGTATAATATGTATCTGTCGCGTTAATCATTAGGACACACTCGTACAATGGAGTATTTGTTTTTATCCCCGTGACTTAAAAAACGCAGGGATTGCTGAACACGAGCAATCGTCAAATGGCTTTGCGACCACCGTCAGGTAACCGGTGCTATAACATAACTAATATGTTAGTTTAAATTTGTAAGAACTCATTAATCCACAGAGTTCAGACAATATGCGCTAAGTACCTTGAGACAAGCTAGCGACCAGTTTTCAATTTGCAACACTAACCACCCAAGTTATTTTGCTGGACTGTAACACTCTGCTTACCCTGAAGCGACTCGGTTAGTTAATTGACTCGACACTCCGGGCAACATTCGAGCTGTGAAAACACCGGGAATGTGAATGGAAAAGCCAACAACTTCTGGTGAAAGCTGCCAGTCCACATCCAAATCCACCATTCTTCCAGGCGAAACTCCTATAGTGACAATCGTGTTTAAATTACGATATAGAATATTAATATATATATTTTAAATTGGTACTTTATCGGATGCGTACAAAAATGCTTTTTGGGACAGCCATTCATAGGTTCGAACCTTAGCCCGATATAAATAAGATAACATACGCCGTGGACGAATTGGATAACCATCAGAAAACTTTGTCGCCACCAACGAGTTGTTAATAAGCTTATATCTTACCTTGTACTGCTCTTGTAACAATTGGGTCTTTTACTGTGCAATGTGACGCCTTATCCCAGCACGCGGATTTCACTTTTGTTTCGTAAAAATAGAAATGGCCGTTTCCCATGGGGTTAGGGGCATTACTGTCTGCTTTATACTTGTACATGGTGTGATTCTAAATACGTAAAGTATTCGAATATAAATTTTAACATCGGATGTCTGAATGGTTAACGTTACCGGTTCATAAACCAAATTAAATATAAAATGGTCTTGTTAATGGGTTGAAACTTTAGCAAGATAATAAAAAAAATTCAATACAAGGGCAAATAGCTTCGATACCTGTTTTTAGTTTTCTAATTCTGCATTTTCACGGTTCTTCAATGAAATTAACTTACTGATTCCTTGATGTGGGTACTGTACGGATTTCGAATAGTGTTGCAGTATGGACAGAAGTGCTGGTTGTTAAAGAAACATCGGTAGTTATTGGTGGTTGGTGTGTCAACATCAAAATGTCCACTAAAATGGATCCGGGGCCAATCGAGATAAGCTGTCGATTAAAATATTAAAACGGGTTTACGGTTGTGTGGGCGCGACCAATGCATATGGAGATTTGTTTACAAAAAAACGGCCTTAATAGCAATAATCGCACCATATTCGAAATTAATTCCGTTAAAAAAATGGTTCGAAATTAATTCCGTTAAAAAAACAGTTAAGGATTATCACACTGTTTGCGAGATCAAACAACTCGAATTAAATCAAGCAGGCTGGACTATTTCATAGAATTAAATGCTGGGTTTATGGAAGTATGGATTTCGCCTTATTTATGTTTCTTCATAAAACTTTTTACAACTTGATCGTCCGCTGGATGGGGCGGCTCTTTGATGATATACAACCTGCGCTATATGCGCTATGATACATCACTCGGTTACGTGGTGTCTGTGGGACAAGTACAAAGCTGACATGGATAACGATTTAACTGTTCTAAGGAATCTTTACTGTTCACAAGCAAAGAATTACTTGTTAAATTACATTCCGGAAAGCAATTATTAAAACAATTAAACAAGCATGTGAGACGCTGTTTCAACATGCTAGAACAGCTGCCATAAATTCTACACGATTATTTTGTGTATATTGTATGCAATGTATTGTATTACTCGATCCCACGAGGGCGGACATATTGTTGTATAGGCGTGAGCGTACTTAAGCTAGTATTACCCGATTGTATCTAGATTAACATCATGTACGTCCTTTTCGAATAAAAATAATAAAAAAGTATAAATATTTTTTGACAGATCGTGTCCATGGTTAATCCAGTTTGATTAATGGGATATCATTGATCTACGGATTTTAGCCTTTACTTTTAAACTTCACCCGAACCGAGATACACATATATATGCACTCCCATACAAAAATGATATTGGCTATCATGGGTTCAAAACTAGATTGGTACAAAAATTACTCTGGCCTACATGGTCAAAAGAAGTAAATTACTCTTAACAACTATAAGGCCACCTACATGTGCAAAGCTTTTCGTAACATCTCCCAAATTCAAGCCTCGATCCGACACATCTGTCAGTTCCAATTCGGAGGCAAATCCGTTCGCGACTACGCATGCCTTCTCCGCATGTTTTGCTGCAAGAACTCCAATCGCTCCATTTTGTCCAAACTGCCAAGAATAAGATAGGATATTCAGGTTCATCCCCGTGAATGGGAACCAACAGCTCGCGCCCACCATCGGGTTTGGGCGTTACCGGAGCTATGGCAGTTTCTTTATTTTGGTTGAACCCATCATTCCAATAGGTTTAAGTAATGTTTTTTAAGTGCGTTGCTCAAGGGCTCGCCCGACTAGGTAGCGAAAAGTTTTGAACCTGCAACCATTTGGCACAAAGTAACCCACCAAGCTAATCGGTCGGACTGAACTGGTTGAACCAAAACGGATAAAAAATAATTTAAAGCGTAAAATAAGCAAGTTGAGCACGGCTGCCAGTACACTTTCTGTATTAATACACTTTAAGGTAATTTAAATACGGCTGACAGGCAGTAACTATATGTACTGGTAAAATTTACATATTGTTCTATAAATTCTAGTATACAATTTACCTGAAAAACCTTGTGTATTCTGCAAACTAAGAATAAGCAACCATAGTTGTATAAAGATAGGTCGTAACTCCATCTGTATTAGTTGTTTTGTTTTATGAGTTTCAACACCGCCCACCGTTTCATTTCTGCTTAAATGGAGCTTTATATCCACTGGTTCGGGTGACTGTTCTACGTACAATTCCCAACGAAACTCAGATACGAATGAAACTCTGCTTAGCATAGAGTTTTGATGGGCCCTTTGCACATTACTCTATTATGGGAGATTTCCTATTGAAAAAGGGATTCTAATTTATTCCGGAAAACAGATTGGTAAACCCTCGAAAATTTAAAAATATGATACGCCGAACAGTAAATTGGGAAATCGTTAATATTGTAGATAACGCAACCAAGATCACGTTAGAATAACATTTTTTTAACACACGTATTAAACTGTTTTTTAAATCCGTTTTCAGGTTTAACCAGGTCCAGATGGCAACACTGTAGTGTAGGAAATTAGTTCCCGTTTACATTCACAAAATCGTATCCTACCAGGGCGGTACTCTATATTGTCGATCTGCGTATGCGCTATTGCGCCAGTTTTGCATAAAATGTAAAATAAAGTAGAACCGGAATCTACAACATTGTATATTCAAACATAGCCGATTTCCAGGCGCTTATGTGTTTGGATCAACCAGAACAACACTAAATGTAAAAAATCTAATGAGTTATATCTACATCAACAAGACGTGTAGAAGATGTAGCTTCGTTATATAAATTTGTACACGAGTGAACCAGAAAAATTAGTCAACACTACTTTTACAAGAAATCAGACGATAAACTTTAACACATCTTTACGCAAGGATACAAGTGACACTTGGTTTGCAATGTAAATAAAACCCTGTCTACGTATCATAACATAAACATTCAGACCGACCCTTTGCATAAACAATAAGACATATGAACGAAGTCTTATGTCAGATGTGTTAACGAAAGGCTAGATTCATACATAGTTGGCAACGCCTGTGAAATCGTTACAGCTGATGGCTTCTGTTTCATTTCCTCAATATAAAATGCTGCAATTCCTGAATTGCTTCATTGTCCTCGTACAATGGTTTGTATTATTCCCAACATTCTATTAAAGCCATGAACTGAGATAAAATTTTTGTTTATTATTATTAATATATTTAAAAAGTCCAAGAAATAAAATGTTCGGTTGGTAAAAATCTTTATTTGCACTTTGGTATCCGCAGGTAAATATAAAACGACGATAATGCATACATACCACTGCTGTAAAATCCTCGCACTGCCCGGTTTCAAAGAAAAGATGGTCGGAAATTATGTTGGAGGATTATAACAAAACTGGTTACTGAGTCGGATTCACGAAGTGGCTGAGTTAACAAAATTGCGGCCGGGAGTGCCCACTTGTGGTGAAAGTTGGTATTCCTTCTCCCTTAAACCAATCTCGTAGATACATCCACATCGGTGTTAAGTTTGGCCCTTCATTGGGGTCGCCGCCTTTGTATAGTGGAGTCGTTACAGCAACTTTCCCAGCGCTTTGCATTTCGTACATTTTACCCATACAAGTTGACATCTTCCTTGGATTTCCATTCATGGAGATTTCTGCATGAAAGCGATGTTTTACTGTGCTAGGTTTCGAACCTATGATGGACTTTTTTATATATAAATCGGTAACGGTCGAGTAAATCATTCGGTCACGCGACGGTACGGCATGTAGGGATTATTAAGTTGCCTAATGAGAAGACCGAATATAGTTGTCCTTCCCTTTCCAGCCGAAAGATTGTTATATCAAAACTTATCGCAAGGTGGTTGGTTTTGTCCTTGGGCAAGGCATATTGCGTGAACCTGGTTGATTAATGGCTGTACTAAAACGGAAGGAAGATCGCAATCTCATACAACACAATGCAATAGCTTCGGTAATCCCATGGTGGGCGCGAGGTAATCTGGCAATTGTTTGTGTGATAAAATATAAATCCCCCGCATTTTCTATTTTAAAAAAGAATATCCTACCTCAGAAAATGGAATCCGTAAAAGTGTCTGGATTTAAAGTACTCTTGTTGTACAAAATATGTAGAAATCCTATAAATATTGGCTATATATAGGAAAGCTTACCTAAACAATGAAGTAGGGATGTATATACTCGGTTGAATCTAGTATTCGCGGAGTATGCAAATAAATTAGTCGGAAGTTTTTTCTTTTTAGCAATCGGCCAAACGCCACTGCTGGTTTCAGTTACCGAAATGCTCTCCCCGAGATAGCAGAAATAAGTTCCTGTTTTGTTTTGGTTTCCACAAACACTAGAGAACGGCATGCAAGTATCGTACGGCCATTGTGGTTCCACTTTTGAAATGGGAATTATTTTTCTCCCGTGCGCCATCTCGCGGAACTTTATATAATGTGATTTCTCCATGTATGGCGATGTTCGTTTTTCGGTTCTTGGTGTTTTGTGTTTTGCTGATTCAGCAATGTCTGTAATATAAGGCGCACAAGGCGATCCTCCCTCTCCTTCGTACACAACCTCCATGAGTGCTTCAACCGCAGATCTTAAGCCATGGACGGGAAATAACGACGCACTGCTCAAACCCTTGGTCACGTACCATTGCTTTGGTCCGAACTGTCTGCTTGTGTCGCCAGTAAACACGGTGTCGTTGATGGAATCCATTTTTACGCAGGCTTCCGCTTGGATCAACCGCAACATGGCATGCGCGTAGTAACCACCGATAGTGTACACGTCGGCTATTTCTGGTTCATCCAATAAATCGGAAGATATGTAGAACAAATCTTTCCAAAAGTCACCCGAGATGTTTAAATGCTGATAAAGTAACAGTTAATAGCAATTATCATTTCAGACTTTTAAAATACTGGTCGCTATACCACATACAATTTTCTTCATTAAATAATGACAAAGGTATTTTGGTTATAACTTTTAACCCAAACAAAAAAGAAACAATCCATTTATATTTTTAAATGTTTGTAATTTTTTATTAACAGTATTTTTTTTTTACCACTTCACGAGGCATTTTTCACTTACTTGGGAACTGGTGTTTTTCGCATTTTTATACCAACGTGGCAAATTGCAAGACAATCCAGCTGCATGTGTTAAGACATTAAAAAAATAAAATCAAATCACACAATGTAACGCTAATAAATAACCCAAATTTTAAAGGGCTAGGTTTCAAAAATCTCAGGCAATCGTCACTCACGTTTTGTTACATCAAAATCGGTATATGTATGATAGGTCGTGGTAGCCACACCCACAATTGTGCCATATTATAATCTTACGTTTACTTGTACCTTTCGAATTGCAACTGCCGCCCCGGTCACTCGGCTAGTCGTTTCCACAAAATAGCAATCTCGTGCAAAATAGACATCACTGTTGGGAGAAGCTGGCTTTTCGATTTCCATAAAAACTTCTTTGATAAGGGAAGTTGAAAACGGTTCGAGTTTTAAAACAAGATCGGGGCGAATCTGTAATTATTTTGATTTGATTAGAGATTTCGGGAGCTTGACGCAAAAAAAAACTGTTTTACGTTCGATTACTCAACGGATAACATGTAACTAAAAGCGCATATCTCAAAAAGGCACAAGCACGCGTCATCACTGAATGTAGTTCAAGCTGTATTCCAAACGATGAAAGTTCGCTCAGCTTATAACTAGATTTACTAATAGTCTAACGTAGATACAAACAGTCGGAAAATATTTCGTATTTGCTGATACTAATTGTATAACATGAAAAAATGCGAAAACTAATAGTACAACAGAAAAGATTCCCGTATTTAGGAAACTATAGTCTTATGTAAGGGAAAATAACAAGAAAGAAAGGAACAGAAAGTAAACTATACCTCATAGAAGTCTCTAGATGGGAAAGGTGTTGGGTAGTTGGGAAGCCAAAATGAATTGGTGGTGTTTGGATTTCCGCCGATTGAATTCAATACGTTGGCATTTAGCACAAGATGCAGCATTTCTTCTGTCGCAATACTGCAAAATGGGGCGGTTGTGTGATCGAATGCTTAATGCAACCGATTTATTTAACAATCTGTACCTTAAAAACCGTATATTAGTGACAAGGGCGTTATGGATACGATACTGAGCCCGGTAAAAAATAAAAGAACTTGGAAAGCCATCACAGTAACATTTACCACAGTAAAGAACATAAAACTAGATTCGACTCTGCCGAGTGTTAGTACGTCTAATTTATAACGGGGTGATAAGGGGACGAATGGTTAACACGGTCTTGTTATATACTGCTTTGATTTTTGTAAGAAAAATATCTTAGTTAAGACCCCAATATGGATTAAAAACTTAGCTCACCATTAATAGAGCATAAAAATATTTAAATCGACTCGACAACAATTTAATAATACCTTTTTAGCATGTTATATATCTCCTTGAATCTTTCGCGTTTTAGAGAAAACATGGCTGTCATGTAAGGAGGAATCGTGTACAGTTCAATCCAGATACCCATTTGAACAATCTCTCGAATCTCTTTCATCGTTCGCTGCAGATTTGCCTTTGTTCCACAGATCTCGTTACGGACATCCTTGTACTTAAATGAGCTGTTTTCAAAAAATGTAAATTTGGTTTTCTACTCTGCGCTGTTACCGCCTGTTTAATCACTCCAAAATCAGGTGTAAGTGACGAACCGATAACACGTCCCCTGAAGACTTCTACAAACCCGACGGTAGGTGCGAGGTAATCTGACGACTGCTCGTGTGTTAACGCCCCTTGCGTTTTCCCACGAGCATAAACGTTTTAATTCTATCCAGTATATATAAACAGTGGTACCCTCAGGGCAATTTATTGTTTGTGAATTAAATGAATATCTTCGGACAATTTTCTTATTAAGATTAAAATTAAATGTTTTCCGAACGAGGATTTCCATGTACCATTGTGGTAACAGTCGACGTCGGGTTCCCGGTACTGATGATTAAGATAATGCCACAGGTTTGGTTAAATAATTAACCATGCACTGACCAAGCATCGAACGTTTTGCATCCTGATTAAGAATACAATCAACTAGCTAGCAGTTGGTTTCAATCCAACGGCCTTTGGTGGGATAACAAAATAAGAGAGACACTGCGTCATTAGTATCGAGATGGCGTCATTGCAAAGAACTCGCCATTATGTAAGCGTTTAATCTCGTATAATAAATAATGCCCCAAAACACTAACGTCGAATTCAGTTTGTTTAATTTCGGATCACCGTTCATCTCGCACTCCAACCATCTTCTTACGACCTCCGTCTTATCAGGTGAAAGGTCACGAGTGGTCGGCATAAAGTTAGGATGATCCCAGTCGTATTCGAACATGGACATGTTGATCATACGCAATTTCGACCTGGATGTGTGGGGAGACACTAAACATGTTGATATAATGTATAACATTTTATCGGGCTTGGTTGCCAATATCCCGGAATTTAAAACTGCTACATTTCGTCTGATCTCTGTGTCAGTCCGATCGAATAGCCGTTTTTGGTTCGCCTTTTAGCCGAAACGTTATTGAATCAAAACTAGTCGCTAGCAAGTCGGTAATGTCCCTGAACAAGACACTTATAGGACATCGTCTGAACTAACTGATTATTCGGGAGTTACACTAACACTGATAGAAACGTCTTAATCATACACAACAAATTGCAAAGCTCACTTTACCGCCGGTTTACCATAAAAATATGAGCAACTTATCCTATTTTTGACCTACAAAAAAATATTACCAGGAAAATATGTTCAACCCACCTTACGTCCTGAATATTTCTCAAGTTTATAATGTCATGTTTTTCCATCACCGGAAACATGTTGTAGTAGAACTGAAAAATCGGTCGGACGTCTTCATTCCAGGTTGGGCAGACCTTTCTCATTGTTGACTTTGGCAACGAGGTAAACACTTTTACTGCTAAAGGAATTGTAAAGTGCACTGACTGAAGGGAACATTGCTTTCTCGCTTGGTAGTTAAGATAGAAATTCATTGCCGAATCAAATGCTCCTCCGTCAGCGATGCGTATTACCGAGTCTCTGAATTGTGCTTCAAGTATCAATGACAGTGGATATACCTGGTGGGAAATTGCAAATGACTTATTATATATCCAGTCAGATATTTTTATAAAAATTGTCAAAAAAGTTATTTAAAAGTTAGACAAATGGCATTAAATAAAGTCAGATTAAGTTCTTTTTAAAAAATGCACAACAAGCTCTTTTCACGCATAGCCAGATTTTCTAGCAAAATACTACAGGGTTCATAATACTATCATTTGGTTACATGCCTGGCCGTCTAGTTTGCATTTCCGAGCATTTCCGGGATTGTGCACAGCTCTGACAACCAATTGAGCGACACCGTTGGCATCAGTTCGACTTGGTTGTCCCATGTTTAAAGCACTCTTTGGTCTTGCAAGATACGGGGAACAGCTGTCCTAAAGATATTGTTTCTGCATCAATGTGCATTAACAAGAGAGAGAAACTAGATGTGCTGTGCTAGGTAGGGTGGGATATTTATGTTTATTCTTGTGAATAAAAAAACGTGATGGGGCATTAACACACGGACCAGTCGTTAGATCACTTCGCACTCACCTTCGGGCTACCGTGTATGTTTAAGACTTTCCTTTAATTTGGTAGAACCCAGAATTCCACTGGGTCCTGGTGATGTTCGCCGTGCCTGCCCAAGGACACACCCAACTAAGCTAGTGATAAGTTTTGCAAACCTGCTGCAACCTATTGGCTTAAAGGCGACACACTTAACATGCGAAATATTTGGTCGAAGAAAAATCTAAAATAAGCAAACGGATCATCATCCAATAAAAATCAATTTAAATTCTCACCAGTACTCCCCAATGTTAACATAAGTTTAAATTATAAATCATACATATATAAGTCATGCATTATACCTTTCCTTTTGAGCACTCGTCAACACCGAAAGGGTTTTTCATTATTTGAACGTTAATATGCGCGTTTTGTAAAGGTCGACCGAACGATGTTGCTATGGCTGCCGTGTTCCACGTTTGGCCTCGACTTAATCTACGAGTCAAGCTATGCATCATCTGGGAAATATGTATTTTCATGATCATGTTCCAGTACAATATGTTCATCATTTTTGCAACCAGAGCTGTATAAACTATACAAACGTCTTGTTAAAAACTACGAATTTTAGTTAATAAAAATATAAATTTATTGAAATTATTTAAATCCGTCAATATAAAACATCTTGCCTTGTGATGTGGTACCTATTACCCAAAATTTTCTATACAACTTACCTTAATATTTAATCCATGCACATCTTCAAGCGAAAGCAAATGGCAGTTTTGGTGAGACATACTTTTACATAAAAATGGAAACATATCGCAGATGGTGTAATCTCTTCGACTTGAAACACCGATGCGTTTTCGCAGAGTCTGCCGGTTTACGAACCCGATCCTCCCGCGGGAGATACTCTTTTGCAGTCGATGATTTCCGCATTTGAGTGGTACGCGTATGACTCCGCCAAGACGAGTGTACCTAATTTTAGAATGTAAACTGGGTAACAGTAACTAGAACAACATGTACTAGCGGTATATGCCTTATCAAATCTGTTTAATGTGATGCTTCTTTACCAACATGATGATGGTTAAATTTTGTGTGTGCACGAGGGCTTGTCACATCAAAGAAGTTATCAATAAGGATGGACGTAAAACAGTGCGGTTGCGTGATCGAATGGTTAAAGCGACAGAAACTTATACCGATTTTAATATAGAAATAAAACGATCTAAATAAAAATTAATAATGAATTCGAGACTTGGACCGCTAAAAAAATGGGCGTAAAGTTAAGGGAATACCTGTGTTGGAAGATACATTGAACCCATACACATAGTAATACGACAATATGATATACGGGTTAGTTCAATTTTATATTTGTATTTATAATAAACAAGTCCGAACGTATAAATTGCCCTTGTATGCGTTAAGCATAAAATACGATATTGTGTTCTTGAAATGGTAACTTAAACGATATTTTTTGCCGATTGGAATCTTATAAGACCGAAGCTGTGTATGGAAGAATTCTTGTGGAGGCAGAGACAAATAAAAGCTTTGAGACAAGAATTTCATAACACAACCAAAGGATTCTAACAACCCAGTATTTTTATTTAAATATATTTTTAGTTTGGATCTTACCAATCATTTGATGAATAGATGTGATTAAGAGCGCCACCTTCCGTCAATAAAAATAAAGATTTACTTCCGCATGTGATTGCTCTGTGATTTTGTTTAGTCATAAAGTAATCCCTGTCTTCTTGCGCCGGATATATCACCAAATCAACGTATTTCATTCCGTTTGAAACAAAATCGCCATGTTTGTCGCATTTTGCAGTGTTGGAGAAATCTAAAACGAATACCTTAGGGAAAACACATTTGTGAATGAAGAATCCTGTGTATATTTCAAGACTATTCACAGTGAAAACTAAAAAACAGAACGAGTAAACTAGGGAAAAGGAAAAATACACACTAAAAAGAGAATAGGACATTACTTTAGTGTAGAATTAGGGTTAAAGTTAGCTTTAATTATGGAGTTAAGCTTCGCGTTTGGGTGACAATCGGTTTCTATAGTTTTAATAACAAGATTCCCTACTACCCTTATTTCCTTTTTTTAATATTATTTAGTGTCTTCCAGTACTTACTCTATTCCTTCAAAAGTTCAATATAACATAAAATTGCGGTGGCAATAACTACCCTGCATTTTACTCCTTACGAAAATAAAAGGCTATCCTATGTTAGGTAAATGTTTTTAATTAATGATCTTACATTGTGGGAATAATCATAAAAGAAGGCCGTTTCGTATTTCGGTTTTAGGTTTAAGTTCAGCGGCCGCATCACTCGACCGGCAAAACTCGACAATGGATCTTCCGATGACGTCATTCCTATAGTACCCGTCATTCGTCCAGTTTGGCCTTGCCGTGTACTGAAAAAACATAATTTTTTTAAATAAATAGAACGGTTTAAAATGTTTTAAACAAAACGACAAAAGTATTCGGTCATTTCGTGTTTCGGAAAACACAGGTGGCGTTATCACTCAATCATGTGATTACCTCGCACCCACTCTCCTATTGTCGTGTGTTGTACATGGTTGTGACGTTCTCGCACATGATAGAAACGATATTACACCACCGTCAAATTTTTAGTCAAATACAATCTTATGGCCTCTAGAGTGTATATTTTATTCTATGCTTAAATATGTTTTAGTACTTACAATAAATCCATAACAAACATTATTGAAAGTTCTGTTGAATTTTTAAACTTGTGCTTGTAATAGAGGTCGAGCCATTCAATTTCGACGAGCTTGCTTTTAATAACTGACGACAATGTTCCGTCTCCTCGACGTCTATTAAGGGGTAATTACAAAAATACAAATTAGTTGGAGCATGTCAGTAAGTTAGGGTTACTTATTGGGGTTAATAATAATGTGTAAAGAAGAGAACTAGTTTCGATACTTCTAATAAGTTGTTTTCTCTCCATTTAGTGTTGCCCATTCATCACTGCGTATTCAACTAAGACCCATTTTGTGAGACATTGTATGATTAAGTCGTTAGCTTTCATTAGAATATTCTTGTTTTTATTCTTTAAACAACTCAAGGTGTTTACATATACGGGTGTTGCCAAATAATAATAGTCGGACATAGCTATCAACTTTATTGACTATTAACATTTAATCAAAACGAAAAACTATTAATTTTCGAAAATTAAAAGTCAGTGACACAGCAGGAAAATGTTTGATGAAATGGATATGGATATTACACATTATCGACTTGAATCCTTTTATAAAAGCAATTTAAAACATAAGAAATGCGAAAATTAAACACAGAGCTAGGTGCGAAATCCTTTTACCATAATGGGGCAAATTGATTCGTAATAATAACAGTATTTTTGGACACTTAAACTCAATGCAGTTAGGGTGAGGTTAGAGATAGGTGTGAATTTTAGTATTTCAGCATTTTTCTCATAGTTTTTATTTCTATATCCGTTTTATACTGCAATCCAACTTAAAATAATTGTGATTTTCTTCCTTAATGTAACGAAGGAGCAAAAAATAATCTAAAACTTAAACTATACCCGACAACTTTTTGTGTCATCTGTGTTATAGACGATCGCCTCATCAATGCTGTGAACACTCCAGGGATGTGAATTCTGTAGCCGATAACTTCGGATGCTATTTGCCAGTCGGGGTCGAGATCAACCATTCTTCCGGTATTCTTGTCTGGAAACGGATATAAAACTCGTTTATTTAAGGAGGTGGCACAATGAGAGAGAGCATTACACGAAAAATCGTCAGATTACCTCATCATCAGGTATAGATTGCTAGCTATTGCATCGTATTGAATATGATGAAGGTAGTTCCATAACTTATAATTTAACCCATTAAAACCACTGGGTTTAAGTTAATATTCCTTGCCTATTCTTTACTCCGATGCCACAACCTTTTAGTGTATTGTCCAACTTTTTCAGCTAATACCAAAAGTTTCAGCTAATACCAAAATACAATCTGGTAAAAGTTGTGCGTGAACGGCAGAAATATAGTAAACGATACGGAAACTTTTAGATACAGATACTTATTTGATTTCTTTACACCTGCTTATGGGATATTTAGGTTTTATCCTCGTGAATGGGAAAAAAGATGTTATCCCACACCTTCGGGTTATACTGTAAATAAAAAGTCTGGCATGGTTAAAAAAATTTAACACGACACAATATCAAAGGGATTCGGATTCAAAGGAGTAAATGCGTATTTTTTGTTGATCGATCATGAAAACGTAAATGTATTCATGTCATTCATGCGACGTTTTGTAAACGATTCTATATACGGTTTATTAACTAACTAAGTTTCAAACCCGTTATGGCCTCATCATTGAGCCGTTTTTTACGAATGGAATGATATCGCGTTAATCATTCGGTCACAAGATCCAATTATGCAGCTAAATCAATATACGCATGTTGCCACCCTGCCAATAAAATCAAGAAATTTCCTACGATACAAAAACCTAACCCGCATATTTTAATTTCTAACTGAACTGGAGTACATATCATACAAAAGGAAGATTTACGTTATACATCTACATGCAGCAAAGCATACCGGTGACTTTTCTCTCGACAATCGGATCTTTTGTGACGCAATCCTTTCCGCGTTCCCAGCACGCCGACGTCACATGAGCGTTAACAAAGTAAAAGTGACCGTTGCCCATTGGGTTGGCCGACCCTCGGGAGAATAAGTGCATGGCTATCGTAGGACCCTGAGGAAACTTAGCGCTGTGGGTTTCAATATAAAACTAGTCTATATAAAACTACTCTTCAGCCCCCGATTATATATTTGCTTGTGCGGAAAACAGTATTACAAATAGGTATGTTAGTTTCATACACAGGTGGTGTTTCAACATAAATATGGCAACTGTCTTACCTTATATTTCTTTTCCATTGCATTGGTCATACGAAAAGTGTTACAGACTGGACAGAACTTATCATTGTTGAAGTAACATCGAAAGTTGTTCGTTGTCGGACAATTCGCAACAAATCTTCCAAAAAAATGGATACGAGGCCAATCCAAAAAGGCTGTATGCAAAATATAATTTAAAAATAAAGCATTGTGAATATCGCTACACCCACGTCATTTAAATGATGCATTCATTATTATAGCTAAAGAAAAAAAGCTGTATAGCATTGCTGCCAGCGGCGAAGATCAAGATTTGCAATTTACGCATTTGATAAAGACTCGCTAATAAAAACAACAATAGTTCGCCATCATGTAAACTTGTGGATCAAGGTTTATCTGACTATTGCGTATGTCAATCTAGACTTACTGTAAGATTTATCGTCGCAATTATTGTTTATATTATATCGATGTCACTAGGGAATAAGATCGGTATTGTATTCCCTTTTTCCCGCAATTTCACCGAACTATAAAACGCTCGTCTTTTTACCGCATGAGCATTATCGTGAGGTAATCGGTTTTTTGGTAGTATGTTTTGGAATTTACGGTTATAAAGAAGATGTGTATGACGTGCTTTGGCTCCTGTTCAGCCACAATTTGGTAAAATATTGGTTTTATTTCTCAAACTAGTAATTTGTGTGATAATTAAATTGTACATATATTTTTCCTTAGAAAACCGTCATTTCAAGACCTTTCATTTCCGCCATCATTCAATTTCGAATAAATTCACAAGTTTTGGATAATGACGCGTTATTTCAAACTCTGAATAAAGGACGCCGTCTATAAGCATACTGCAACCTCTCATTAAGACAGGTGTTAGGAGCCAGCACCTTGTCGGGAAGTTACATCGTTTTCAAATTTCTTGAACTACCGTCGTCGTTCCCGTCCAGTCGTCATTCCCGTCTCGTCGTCGTTCTCGTCCCGTTGCCGATTCCCGTTGCCGATCCGTCGTCGTTGCCGATTCCCGTTGCCGATCCGTCGTCGTTGCCGATTCCTGTTAACGATTCCCGTTGCCGATTCCCGTTGACGATTCCCGTTGACGATTCCCGTTGACGATTCCCGTTGACGATTCCCGTTGACGATTCCCGTTGACGATTCCCGTTGACGATTCCCGTTGACGATTCCCGTTGACGATTCCCGTTAACGATTCCCGTTGACGATTCCCGTTGCCGATTCCCGTTGCCAATTCCCGTCGCCGATTCCCGTTGCCGATTCCCGTCGCCGATTCCCGTTGCCGATTCCCGTTGCCGATTCCCGTCGCCGATTCCCGTTGCCGATACCCGTTGCCGATTCCCGTCGCCGATTCCCGTCGCCGATTCCCGTTGCCGATTCCCGTCGCCGATTCCCGTTGCCGATTCCCGTTGCCGATTCCCGTTGACGATTCCCGTTGACGATTCCCGTTGACGATTCCTGTTGCCGATTCCCGTTGCCGATTCCCGTTGCCGATTCCCGTTGCCGATTCCCGTCGCCGATTCCCGTTGCCGATTCCCGTTGCCGATTCCCGTTGCCGATTCCCGTTGCCGATTCCCGTTGCCGATTCCCGTCGCCGATTCCCGTTGCCGATTCCCGTTGCCGATTCCCGTCGCCGATTCCCGTTGCCGATTCCCGTTGCCGATTCCCGTTGCCGATTTCCGTTGACGATTCCCGTCGCCGATTCCCGTTCCTGAACGTTTTCAATTCCGTTATTCCTGCTGACAAGCCGCAAAATGAAGATTCCAAAGACTTTAAATTGTCTCAAACAACTTTACGTGGATGCCGAAAGGCTAATGCTTTCTCCAGTAGGTAGGACGTCACTACGTAAGCTCATACCAATAATCGACCGCGTATTTGACGAGCTAATGGACTTGTGTGTAAATTTTCCAGAAGATCAACCGCTTGAAGATGTTTATATATCAAGAACTCAGTTAAAGAGTCAGAAACGTGAGTTCGATACGCATGTGCGTCAGTGGTTAAATAAAACTGAATTGCAATTAGCAAGGACTAACCGCGACACGTCGAGCACAATTTCTACTGCAAACTTTATCCGGAGTGAACGCCGAAAAAGCCAAATCAGGTTGAAATTAGCCGAACTTGCCTACAAGCAAGCTATGGACAGGTTGTTCGAAACACGCAAGCGTGCAAAGGAGCAAACAGATCGTGCTGCCGAAAGGACACGCGTAGCAGCGAAAGAAGCCAATCAAAAAGCTCGCGAATCTATAGAAGCAGAGCGTGTCGCCAACAAAAAACAACCAGAATTTGAATACGCGAAAGCAGTTTCTAAGGCCAGAGAAGATAAAGAAATCCCGGAGGCTGTAGACTTGACCTCGCCAACATTAAAACCCACCGTTATAGCCGCAGCTACAACGAACAACCGCACTACAGTACGGCCTTCGCTTACAGACGCTCGTTCCAACTTAATCGTTCACAAGAAATCAGTTGCAGAATTAACGTCGCCACGACAAGTACAAAATACTGTACCGGTAAGCCGTAGACACGAACCCCCGCCCCGTGTGTACAAGCCCGAGCGTATCGAAATAAGCGCAGCTGTTGAAATTGATAAATGCTGCACCAGTATCAACACGGCCAAGGTTTATATAAACGTCGTTCCCGGTAAAATCCGTTACGCATACAAAGAGGCTGCTACTTATGCATTTATCGATCAAAGTTCCACGACAACACTCTGTGAGGAGTCGATCGTAAGTTCACCCAATTCTGCTGGTAATTCACGTTGTATTACGTTGGAAACCCTAACATCATCTCGTGTTTTAGATACAGTGTCCCTTGCACTCTCTGCCCAGCCTGAGGAAGGTGAAGATTGCATTAACCATCCCGATGTCGTTGCTGTCGATGAAATATATAAGAAGCCTAATGTATTATATGATCCGCAGGCGTTACAGCGACACCGTCATTTGCAAGGTGAGAAAATTCCACAGATCGAAGATGGATCAGTCAAGCTGCTAATCGGGGCGAACGTTCCCCGAGTTTTCCGTGTCGAGTCTATGAGAAGCGGAAATGGTCGATGTCCCGACGCTGTCAAAACCCGTCTAGGATGGTCACTTCTAGGCCCCTGTGGTGATAAAAGCCGTTCCAATTGTAAGGCCAGCGTTATGTTTTTAAAGGATGAAAACGATCTCAAACCAATGATCGACGATCTCGATGACCTCAACGACAGCTTTCTTCGGTTCCCGACCTCGATTGAAGACCGAAGAGCACACGACCTTATGAAGGGTTCAGTTAAGTTTGTTCATTATGAATTACCCCTCCCATTGCGCCACGATTATGATATTCTCCCAGACAATGGCGCCATGGCGATGGGGCGCCTTAAAGTTTTAGCAAAGCGACTTGTGCAAAACTCAAATATTAAACAAAAGTATGTCGAGCAAGTAAACAACATGATGACAAAGTGCTATTCAGAGAAGGTGCCATATGACGAAATCGTCACCGACCGCAGAATCTGGTACCTACAGCACCCAACCTCCGACTAACCCTCACAAACCGGACAAACTGTGTGTAAATCAAATAAATGAATTTCTTCTACAACGCGAAATTCAATGGAATTTCAACCCTCCCTTCGGCTTCACACATGGGTGAAGCCTGGGAAAGAATGATTAGATATGTTCGTCGGATTTTACTTTCCATTTCAGGTGAAAAGACATTGAACGATGATCAGCTGACAACCCTGCTGCGTGGAGTCCGAGGCAATATTGAATTGTCGACCTCTCACTCCCCGTTACACTCAATATCGATGGCGAGACGCCATTAACACCGAACCACCTGCTCAAGTTGAACCCGTCAAGTGAACTGCCTCCAACTTTGACCAATGAACGGCAAAGTTACGCTCGACGCCGCTGGTGCTACGTTCTACATCTAGCCAACCGAATTTGGGCCAGATGGTCGGGAGAGTACCTCCGAACTATCATCGCACGCCAGAAATGGCACAACAGAAAAGAAAACGTGAAGATAGGAGACGTTGTGTTTCTGGTGGACAACACAACACCACGGTCACAATGGTTCATTGGAAGAATCACCTCCGTGTACCCGGACAGCCACGGTGTAGTTCGAAATGTGCTAGTCAAAGCACGTGACACCGAATTCAAGAGACCGATACACAAACTATGTATCATATAGTACCCGCTACGGACGTGCGCAATGAGACTGTTGACCCTGCTACAGTTCTCAACGAGATTGCGGGCATTAGCCCGGTCATTGAATGAATCTTAACACGCGACGTAAATCTATTAAATTGTAAATTGCTCAATTGTACGATCTCGCAATTTGGGGGGGGAGTGTAAGATTTATCGTCGCAATTATTGTTTATATTATATCGATGTCACTAGGGAATAAGATCGGTATTGTATTCCCTTTTTCCCGCAATTTCACCGAACTATAAAACGCTCGTTTTTTACCGCATGAGCATTATCGTGAGGTAATCGGTTTTTTGGTAGTATGTTTTGGAATTTACGGTTATAAAGAAGATGTGTATGACGTGCTTTGGCTCCTGTTCAGCCACAATTTGGTAAATATTGGTTTTATTTCTCAAACTAGTAATTTGTGTGATAATTAAATTGTACATATATTTTTCCTTAGAAAACCGTCATTTCAAGACCTTTCATTTCCGCCATCATTCAATTTCGAATAAATTCACAAGTTTTGGATAATGACGCGTTATTTCAAACTCTGAATAGGACGCCGTCTATAAGCATACTGCAACCTCTCATTAAGACAGGTGTTAGGAGCCAGCACCTTGTCGGGAAGTTACACTTACATTATTTAACTTTTAAAACTATTTTAAAATAAAAAGTCCAATCAAGGTGCGTTACTCTATATCAAAATAGGGACAGCTGACTCGATGACTACTTATATCTTTCACTGTTCTTTTCGTGTAATATTTCATTTTTATTAATTAATATTTAATTTCGTTGAAAAGATTAACACATAGTACTGCTGTGCAGTACATGTATATGTCGGTAAAAATTGGGTAGCGATATGGCAGTTCATCTACTGTGGAGAGATGAAAAACGTACTCACATGGACATATCTGCAAGTTACACGTTCTTCGAGATACTTGGGAATATACGCTCCCATTTACTTCAGTGTGGACGGCGGTTCTGGTCTGAAAACCGGAACCACAAGATGCGCTACAGAGCGACCATGGTCCACAAACTGTTCGTCTTGCTGGAAAGGAAAGCACGCGGTTGTTAAGACTTTGGCTGGGCTACCAAATCTTCTATAGACAGAGAAGACAATCGACAAACGGCAAATTTCGTTGAATTTGGCCAACCATTCCGTATCGAAAACAGCAATTGAAAATCTGTTAGCTGTTTGCGCTGTCTATTTTAAAAACATTTGTTATCTTTTCTCCACCGTAACAACTTTTATCGTTGCCCTTTTCTACCGAAACTAAACTACATAATTCTAGTCGCAGAATGATGTATAACAGACTAAAATGTTTGCACATTTTAAAAGAACCTGCGATCTCATCACATCTACATGTGCGTTGAGTAATATGATAGCACCAACCATATTTCCGCGAATTCGGATATAAAGAATTCAAATCAGTCTGCTGAAGCTAAGAGGTCTTACCTGCACTCCAACCGCACAAAACTAGAATCACGATGTAAAGATAAAGCACTGTCTTCATTTTGTAGCCACAAAATGACACTATCTTGATTAATCTCGGCCTTAAAGATAGCGCTTCCCTGTACGCTCAAGTAACAGGCGCTTCGGAAATCATAAATCTTTCATCCAAACAAAAACAATCGGCTACGGCATTGTTCCAGGGACGCATGGGGATTGCTCCAGGATGCCTTATGGCAGACGTAAAACGACCGGTTGAATACTTATCTGTGCGGTTGGTAAGGAATGGAGTTGTAATATTGAATAATAAACTAATCTGCCATGGAGTTGTAACATAGTCTGATCAAAAAGCATAAAATCAGATTGATAAATTAATTAAAATAGGATACGCACTATCCGAAATGGTGTTATAATAATCTACATATCTAAATGCTAATTAAATTAAACAACTATTTAATATTTCAAATTCGGCAGTTCTAAATAGTTTGGGCGACAAAAAAACTGCCGCCGGTTGACTATTTTAAAGTTTTTTCTTGTTTTTTTTATGTCAATATTTAACTCTCGTACGCACTTGACAATGAGCCATGTGAATCAGTGGGTCAGCGTGGGCCGTTGTAATGCAAACTCAACGTCTTGTAGGTATTGCTATAATTATAGAACAATCTATCAACACCCGCGGTTTTAGGTTCTGCCAAGTGCCTTGCACACAGATATAACCTACCTTGTATAGGTGGGGATATGTTTCAATCCGACATACTTCCCTCAGTACACCAACGACACTCCAGTGTGACTTAACTGATATCACCAAACAAAAAATGGTCTGACTGTGGGGAAAATAAGTTGATCGCTGAAATGATTTTTAAAGTGGCAGACGCCATAGTCGAACTCGTTAGTTAGCTCTGCTGGCACCACGGTTACATTGGATTTCCTGTAATCGTGAGGGGGAATGATTACCGCGACCGATACATATACCAATTTAATACAAAAGCGGTCTTGTGGACGAACACATTAAGGGTTCGAAAACCACTCCGGTAAAAAACGCGATATTCTGACGTCTTTCGATCTTTTAGCAAATTAAGAACCGGGTACGATAAATTATATTTAGGACTTTGTTGTTTTGTTCAGTTTTAAAACATAGGCTTAGATAGTTATTATTTATTCCCGTGAATGGGCGAACGCAAGGGTGGGCATCACACGAGAAATGGCCAGATTGTTTACTAATTCATTACCCCTGTCGCCAGATCACCACAATTTGAATGAATGATTGAGACCTTCCATTTTGTTCTTCCAATGACCGTCAAGTGACATACTAAAAGAATTGAATAAGTAAGAGGTTGGTTCAATCTAACCAACATTCGGTAAAATCCGATCCAGTCTCAACTGCAGAATATGGTGATTACCACAACCTGCTAAGGGAAAGGGAAAAATTCCGGACCACGAAGCTTCATTTTAGTTCCTTTTATCGGAATAAGTTTTAAATACTTGATTGGCGCGTCGTCAAGACTGTTTGTTTATACAGATATTAATATTTTTATCGGTTACGTTAAGGCCACCAGTCACTTGGACGTATCACTAACAGTTTATGTCATAAATATAATATACATAATTCTAAATATATATATATATATATTTAGAATCTGTATATATGTATATGTTACACTTTTGGGCAGGGTCTCGATAACCTGTAGTCAGCAGCTCTCATCGATATATATAAAATGCTTGTATTAACGTAAGCAGCACAAAATCACAAGTCAACCAAAACACAATGCAGTGGTCACATATAAAAGCAAATAGGCCGTAAACTCTAACGGGTTTTGGCGGGTAGATAACGAACAATAAATGCGACAGGTCAAACGGTTGATTATCATCAAGTAATCAGCGCACGCACCAAAAACACGTACCAAGATAAAAAATGTAACATATATATATATATCAGTGGCGCTAACCATTCAGCCATTCGCCCGCTTAACCTCTCTGAGTCGCCAGGTGGCGATAAAGATCTACAGCGTTCTCAATAAGCTTATCTACTTGCAATACTTAATTTTATATGTGTCACACCTAACTAATAATATTTTTACTTATGGCCATACGTTTGTGCTGCTAAATAGTTAACGTGACTGATACAAATTACAATTCTTCCAAAAACGGTGTTGGTAACTAGTACATCAATAGTTCGATATCTCGCAAGTTTAAAAAACATTTGCGGCTTTGGTATCCAACCAATGCGCATCATGTACACCGTTTATACACGTTCTGTCCTTTTTTATGTTATTAGCTTGCTGTTTATGTGTTTTTTTGTCGTTATACTTATTGTTAATTTTTACCGAACCACTTGCCCATGCACACGACCGTCTTTTCATTTAATAATTAAGCACCAGACACCAAGCATTTTATAGTTATTGACCAGTTGGTATACCGACACTCAAAATCAAACCTAACTTATTTACAAATTACATTAACTTTTATGCGCTAGTGCTTTTGACGAGTTGTATTATCCAATGATTATAAAAATATTATATCTTTTATTCTTCCTGGACCAAATCGTTCGCTTTACCGAAGCAATCAATCGCCTTGGAACAGCAGTCCAGTACGCTACCAGCTTTATCAGCAGCGTCCGCGACGTCGATACCTGTAAGATAGTTAAATGATAATAAACACTACAAGCCACCCATATTTTAAAATCCAAATGGTTAACGCGACCTGTAATTATACCGTATTACTGTAAATATGCCAAAATCTGTATCAGCCCGAGCTTATCACAGCTTCGCATAGTTGCTATATTAAAAGCAATTAATGTAAATTTAATAAAAAAGTGAGGTGTTAATTCATTTAGATTTATTAGAATCCACATATTCTTTCTTTTAAAGAGACGAGTGAAATTGAAGACGTTTATTTTTACAAACTTACGCAAAATACTTTCACGTCTTACCTCCGGGCTGGCTTGTGACAATCTTTTGGTTGCAGGCTGGGCAGATTTCTGGTTCCGCGGAACCTAAGAATCGATCGATTTAAAGTTATTGCATGGCAATAAAAAAATACATTTGGAAAATTAAAAAGACGACTAACCTTCGCCGCCGGATTTTGCCATTTCGGGGAATGATTTTGAAAGAGCTCCGGCTGATTTCATCACATCTGAAGCAGACCCGATGACATCTCCTGCTTGTTGCAACTCATCCATTTTTGGTATAAAAAGTGGTGTCTAGATTACTCAAGCAAATGCAGATGCACTATAATGGATCTGGAGTACGATTTTGTTTTATATTAGGATAAAGGCTGCTATAATTTAAAACTTGTGTCTTTTCCGTAAACGACTCTGAACTAACTGTCAACTTCCGCTGATGCTGTCCAAGATAAAATGAAGTCGACTAGTGGGTACCGCCGAAAGCAATCACCAGTTCCGTTACATAGGTGACAGTAGATAACAAACCTATAAAACAAACGGAACTTCGTAGACCAACTGTTAATTTTTAACCGAACCACTTGGCCATGCAAACGACCGTCTTTGCATTTAATAATTAAGCACCAGACACCAAGCACTTTATAGTATTTGACTAGACAGTATACCGACACTCCAAATCAAACCTAACTTATTTACAAATTACATTGAATTTTATGCGCGAATGCTTTTGACGGATTATATCATCTTAGTGGTGCGTAAATCTGAGTAATAATGGGGGAATCCCCGTATCCATACATGGTTGCTAAGACGACGCACTGAGCTTCACGCGAACGTTTCATGTTTAGCTGTGCAGTTTTTTGTAATACGTGCTTACTCAACCAAACATGTTGATTATGTATTTACCAGCTGTTAAGTTCTAAACAATTCCAGTGTTCGTTATTTTTTAAGGACTCATGCAGTTTGTATTGGAGAGATAGGAAGGAATATATGGTAGAACGTCTCGGTCACACTGCCTCATATCAAACCGATCTTGGGCTTATCACCAGGTCCATTTTTGAATGGCAAGGTGATATATATATATATATATATATATGTTTGCAATAAGCATTTTTCGTGCAAATCTAACATATCATTGTCCTGGGATATTTTATTTTACATTACCTGGTCACGCTGAATCCGTGACGGCGTGTTGTAAATGTTAAACCAGTAAAGTGCTCGTTTAAAAATTTCTTTCTTAAGTGGATTGTTGGGTATGAATCGTCCTTTAAGTGACATAACTACTTTGAACATAAACACCCCGCACCCAAGGTACAGCCACAATACATACCATGTTAAATAGATTTAGTTTAAAGTGTTTGGTTCATACGTATGCTCATGGCAACAACATGGACGTCACTATTTCGGTACAAACGGGAAACAGGGTATAGTGATTATAGGCAACATTTTATAAATTCTTTTTACGGGTCTAAGTTTTAAATCTACGATGTGTTCGTCACGAAGACAACTTCTCGTAAATTCATGATGCGAACAGCAGTCCAAATAACAGCGACCACATGACAAACTTTGTGAACGGTAGTTAAACAGAAGCAACGCAGATTGAGTTTTGTCCAGCCATAACCAGAGACTTTTATATTTATTTCCCTCCGGCTCAAAACACGACATTCGCGCAAACGAACAAAGGAAGGAATTCACATGTTATACTAAAAGTACATCACACCTAACCTGAATATAATTTATAAGGCACGCAAAAGTCAAAAGTGCGTGGTATATTGTATAAGTAGAATTCATATAAAAGAAACGAAAAAATAAACAGTGGTTTCCAAGTGCTACAGTATTATGAGGAGTAAAAAAACAATTAAAAGCAAAATCTTACATAGTATACTGTACCCTTTAAAAAATCCGTATTGATATAAAGCCTGAAAGTTTGATCGAAAATTAGTTAAATTGTTCAATTTGAAATTTGATTGTAACGAGTTTGTTATTCAAGCTGAGTGTTCATATTATTGTACTTCCTGGACCATATCGTTCGCTTTACCGAAGCAATCAAACGCCTTGGAACAGCAGTCCAGTACGCTACCAGCTTTATCAGCAGCGTCCGCGACGTCGATACCTGTAAGATAGTTAAATGATAATAAACACTACAAGCCACCCATATTTTAAAATCCAAATGGTTAACGCGACCTGTAATTATACCGTATTACTGTAAATATGCCAAAATCTGTATCAGCACCGAGCTTATTATAGCTTCGCATAGTTGCTATATTAAAAGCAATTAATGTAAATTTAATAGAAAAGTGAGGTGTTTATTCATTTAGATGTATTAGAATCCACATATTCTTTCTTTTAAAGAGACGAGTGAAATTGAGGACGTTTATTTTTACAAACTTACGCAAAATGCTTTCACGTCTTACCTCCGGGCTGGCTTGTGACAATCTTTTGGTTGCAGGATGGGCAGATTTCTGGTTCCGCGGAACCTAAGAATCGATCGATTTAAAGTTATTGCATGGCAATAAAAAAAGACACTTGGAAAATGAAAAAGACGACTAACCTTCGCCGCCGGATTTTCCATTCCGGGAAGAGATTTTGAAAGAGCTCCGGCTGACTTCATTACATCTGAAGCAGACCCGATGACATCTCCTGCTTGTTGCAACTCATCCATTTTTGGTATAAAAAGTGGTGTCTAGATTACACAAGCAAATGCAGAAGCACTATAATAGATCTGGAGTACGATTTTGTTTTATATTAGGATAAAGGCTGGTATAATTTTTTTAATTTAAAACTCATGTCTGTTCCGTAAACGACTCTCAACTAACTGTCAACTTCCGCTGATGCTGTCCAAGATAAAATGAAGTCGACTGGTGGGTACCGCCGAACGCAATCGCTAGTCCCGTTACCAAGGTGACGGTAGATACAAACCTATAAAACAAACTGAACTCCGTGGACCAACTGTCGAGTCTATAACTGGGCTTTGATTTGGGCTACGAATCAATTTATCCATCAGCTCGTCTAAGATGCTGCCTTTTTCTGTATTCGCAGGTGGCCGTAGAAACGCTACTATTTGTACCACGCCGCCATCAATTGAAAGGCAACACCCTATTCTATTCAACCCGCATCGCGCAGGATAAAAGATAATAAAACTTTGGTATTTATTCCGCCGTTGCCTGGGAAATACTTCGAAGGATGCCGACAAGCAAGGTGGAAGAATATCTTGAATGAAAAATTATACAATTTGTTCTATTTTAAAGGAGAAAAGTTCTAATTTATCAGCAATTGCTTATAAAAACAAAATGAAAAATATATAGTTATCGCAATATTTTTCACAGCGCCGTTTTATCATATTTGGTAACATACTTATTTAGTATGAATTTCGTTTGCAATTTTAAACGTGTGACATTAAATACGACTAACGTAGGTTAAGTGAATTTAGTAGAACGTCTTTTAATTTTTTAATATAACCGATCGTTCAGAATTAATTCATAAAGAATCCGTTTTACCACCATCGTAAAGTTAACAGCATGTTAACGAAGTTGAAATCCGATATGCAGAGAGAGAGAGAGGTGGGCGTTCTAAGTATCCACAGCAACCACGAGCTCGCTGAGGCCGGTTCCTTGATCAATGTCCAGCGTTTAAGAGCAGGAGCGTTAAATATTTGTCTTTCTCCGACGACGCCACTTCTTTTGAATTCCACACAGCCCCGTCTCTGTCGCCCATGGTGACGTGCCACCCGAGAAGGGGATATCCAATGACGTAGACAACGAATAATAATGGGGGCGGCTATGTGGATAAACAGAGAGGCTTTCTTTTCAAGGCACGCCGATGGGTGTTATATGACTTGGCGTGTCCAATCAGGAAATCCCGGGAATTCAATCTGCAATGGATCTACGACAGAATGCGCCGGTAGCGTGTTCCAGCAATTCATAGTAACAAAGCACCGGGAACATTTCCGATTCAAATTTACGAACGTTTTTACCGGAAGGCCATTGTCCCGATGCCATAACGCAAGATTAATCGAATTAACATTATCGTAAAGGCAGTAAAACTTCTAGAAAAGCTGTGTCCATATTACAGCTTACTTCTTGTTCAGATTAAATATTTGCGAAACTTTCGTGTTAGCTGGTATACATTCCGTGTGGCAGGTCTTAAATGTTTGTTTGACTTCTTGATAACGCTGATATTAAACATATGTTGACACTTCGTAGCTATGGCGAATTCATTGAAACAATACACGTACGTGGTTTGGTTTCGGATTTCATGTAGGATCAATGTCTCCGTACTTCATATAAGTTTTACTTGAAAACACAAAAATTACTGTTTTCAATTCTATGGCAATTTATGGTTTGTCCATCTGTTTGGCTGGGGCGTGTATTCATGACATAGTAAATATTGGTTATAAGCGATTTACCAAAAAAGTGCGCAATGGTATAAAGTATGAAAGAGAGAGAGTTTCTTAACCAAACAAACCAATAATGGCAGCTATTCTATACCACAAAGAATAAATCTCTATTTTGAGAAGCCAGTTCTATATGTACTATACTGACTGGCATTATAAAGCAGTGCATGTGTCTAGACTGTCGCTCAAAACACATTCAAACAATGTATTTGGGTCAGTGTATTTCAAACATCGTTTACGGCAACCCAGCCATGAGTACCAGTGCATTTCACGGTTTCCAGTCACAACTGCGGTCATCAAACAAAATGATTTTTTCGCAAACAGTTTCCACTGCAATGAAAAAATGTGTTTAACCTACAAACTTATTGCAATAGTGGGATTTGAAAGGAGGGAAAATCAAGAAAGGACATTCGGATTTATTTGCAACGGAAACACAAAAAATGAGTAAAGGCAAAATTGTTGGTTTTAGTGTAATTTTTTACAATAAATCATTAAGAATCAAAAGTTTTAAATTTAAAAACCCTGTTAACTGAACGTTTCCCCAATTTTTAAATATGACAAAATATAAAAATATCCAAGAAAATAGGTTAATTTTAGAGATAAAAATGACTCTTTTAGTTCTTACTATAAAAGTTGAATTCCAGAGCACTAAATACGATGTCGATAAGTCAGTATTTAGATTTGAAACTAAATCCTGTAATCCCTTAACGGGCAGTTTGCACTCCAATTGTATTGTTCAAAATGTATACACTGAGGAAAGGGGGCTTTTCCGAATCGTCTTGCTTTGTTGTATGGTCCAGATGTCCGAGGGCACTGAAATACCAAAAGCTTGTTGTAGGAATGCCCTTAACATAGTGTATGCAACTTCTTGGAGCCGTGAACATTGTTTAGTGTTTAGCTTAGTTTATTTTTTTGCTCTTTCACATTAAAGAAATATCACTATACTGTAGTTTAAACATTTTGAGTAAATACATCGTTGAATAGTGTAGCGGACTGAATGAAAGGAACTAAATCTAAAAAAATTAAAATTTACTTATTTATATCTTTGTTTCTTAATGACGTGTTTTAACGACTAGACGGTTTGCCGTTTATTTGTTTTGCTCCTTCATTCCATTACCGAAAAATTTCATTATTATGTTAAGTTAACAAGATATGATAAAAAACGACAGTGGTTAAGATAGGCCAGTGAATACACCGGGTATAACGAAAAATGACGTGTCCGGTAAACCTTACAAGGGTATATAGGGAACGGAACTGTTAGAAGTATGCCAGACTTAAGCGAGATGAATGAAACACAAGCGTACTACAAGGTAGTAGCGACTAAAACAAGCGTACTACAAGGTAGTAGCGAGGAGTTTAAACAATACGTGGTGTCTGCCAAATTCTCATGGCAACAAAACAAACAATGGGTTGATAAAAAAAAACAAAAGGTTGCCATTCAGCGGATTAAACCATCATTATGATATGCCGCTAGACGCCAGTAGAGTGAAACGTTAAATAATTGTAGGAACACCACATGCTTTTACCTGGGTTGTCGGATAAATGTTTATTTAAATATTGTATAGGAAATCGTTGTCCTGTCATTAGAATGTTTGCTTAATAACACGGATAACCGCAAAATTACCTGCACCCAAAATCAGGTTGTCGAAGGTACCGATACTCTACTGCAGGGGTGCTCACACTTTTTCAGCATGCGAGCTACTTTTAAAATGACCGAGTCAAAATGATCTACCCACTACAAAAATGCAAAGGCGAAAGAGCGGCGCTTTCGGCAAGTTTTGCTGTACTTAGACCGGTTGTTTGATTTGATTGGTCACCCGAACGGCAACATTCAGTTGTCATCTGAATGGCTGGCCTGTATATCAATCAAGTGACGGCATTGAAGCTAGAATGATAATTTTTTAATGTCACGCCGCGATCGACCAGTACCACCTTCGCGATCCAACGGTAGATCGCGATCGACTTAATGAGCACCCCCTGCTCTACTGTGTTCAAAATATATCCATCAGATTAACCTTTTGCCCTTCGTCGGGAAGTGAAGTAATGCAGTATATTAAGTATAATTGAGATGATCCAGGGCCGCTTAAACTGCTTTGTTGCAGTGATTTCGTGAGGTGCCCCTTAAGTACACACGTCTCGGCAAGGCTGGTTTGGAACCGACCATTTGCATTTTTTGCAGATAACAATGTATCTCCTTTTCGTACAAAAACAAACAAACTCCCAAAGTAATTTATTAATTTACTACTTGATTTTAATATGATTTTTTAATGGCTTTTCAAGCGGCGCTATAGATGGGGTATAACCAATTAATAGACAATTAATATACCAATTAATAGGAAATAATATATGGCCCTCTCTTAGTAATGGTATATAAAGGAGTGTTTTGCAGAGGAACAATGATAGTAATTCCCCAATGTGTGGACGGTTGGAAGTAGCATGTGCTATAGGCTACGCGCCGGTGCTTTCGTTTAGCTGTAAATAGCAGTGTTTTTTAAAATAAAGGTGTTGAATGTGAATCTCCTAGCTGTTTTGTTGGGAAGCAGTTCCCAATGTACGGAAGGGTACCAGCTCCAAAAAAATTAATTTGAAGTGTTTTGGGTTTAGGTTGAAGATCCAATAAAGCTTAAATTTTAAATTAAAAAATCGAAGACTTTCCGTGGCCCCATTTCGAGCGACAGCCCTTTTTAGTGAAAGTGAGAATAACTGGTTAAAAATCTCTTGGCCTCTTATAAGTTATAACGACTGTCGTTTTGCCGTTTCTTCCCTAATAAATCCCAAAGGTATGTTCTTCAAATTATTGTTTTTTTTAAGACAAAAACAAATAATCTACTCTTAAACTGCAAATTATTCAATAAAACTCGCAATATTAGTGCAGAAGTTTTTAATAGATTTGATGGAATAGAGTTATATACAGGGCAATTCGGCAATGAAAAGTACATGTAAAATACCAATGTCTTTATTGGATTTAACCCAATGTCATTAATGCGGTTCCTAATGGCTAAGAATACTTTTGATAAAGTAAAATGGGTTCAAGACAGGTGAGTGTTCGGTGTTTTTAAGCAAATGAGTTTTGTAAAAGCTATATTTCATTAAAGTGTTAGGTAGAATTATTAATCGAAAATGTACACAACAGAAGGTGGAAATGCGAAAATGTACATAACAAATATATAATGCATTTAGTGGTATGAAATTATAAACATAACAACGTTTTGAAAAGTGGTGGTAAATGTTCATTAAAGTGCCGTTACAATATTACAGAATATGCCATTTAAGGCGCGAAGCACAATACGCCAATTATCTTTGTAATAATTAATCATAAACAATTATTGTGATTGGTTGGGAGAGCAAAACACTAGGAACACTATAAGTAAAAAATTCACCAAATCGAAATCATAAACAAAATGGTTTAAATATAAAAAAAAGATTGCAAATACAGTATTTACAATACTGTGTTTAAGTATGGCACTTCAGAACAATTATTTTTAATTAGAGCTTAATAGCAAAAGTGATCATAAAAAAGAATTAAATTTAAAAAAAATGTCCGTTTGTTTAAACATATTTTTTTAAATAAACAAAAGAAAAAAATTAAATGAAAATCTTAACGATATTTTGCCAGAACCCAAGTTTCACAACCCAGAGAGAATAAACAATTAGATATTGCTACAAAAAAGACCAGCTGCTATACATGATTATATTAAAGACAGGCAAAATAACTGGTGTTTTAACATTTTTTTGGATTTCACCAACAGGCATTGTTTCGGTGTTTTAACTGCTATGTTTTATTTCTTAATTGTTTTTTATAGTTTTAAACACACAAAATATATCAATCCAGTTATATGAAATGTTGAACAGTTTTTTTATACCGACATAATTACCAAGAAATTAAAAATTATTTGAGAATGTGATTTGGGAAACAAAACTGGATGATTTAAATTAGATTTGCAATAAAGTATCATCATCTGCGAGTTTGTTGGGCCTGGCAGGTGGGGCACTGGCATTGAAATACGGAGGTGGGGCTACTTCGGCATAACTTGGTGGGTTTTGGGTTTGCTGCGCAGCTAGATAGTAATATGTGGTTACCCATGAGAAGATGGTAATGTGTGGTCATCATAAGTGTATAAAACAAAGCCTTTCTTTTGATGACTGGACATTAGGCGTGAGGTAATCTAACAATTGTCTACGAGACAACTCTTTCGTGTTTACATTCCCTTGGATGAACCTGACGTTACACACAGGAAAGAATACCTCTTGCCCACTGATGGTTTACCAGAGCCATTGCAGAGTTTTGTATATACCAAGACATTATTTCAGTTTTTGAACCCAAAATCCATGGGCTCCATGCAATGTTCGATAATAGACACAACATACCTGCTAGTGACCAATAGATAAAAGCCATAAGAAAGTTTTAATAAGTTATTTTAAGGTACCATATGCTAATTAGCTTTAGTAAAATTAGGCCTAATTGTTCCAGAATCTGAAATTTCACTTACCAGCCATCTGTCCATGTTGTACACCTTGTGCATAAACATTCTGTATCATGTTCCTGTGGAAAACACCGGGATAAGTAAAACATTTTATACAATAAGCTTGTTTTTTGCCCTCAAACATAAAAATGGAACTACTAGATTAAAAAAAAACACACGTCGGACACTGAAATATTAATTTTTTAATTGTGTGGGTCTACAAAACCTGTATAATTTGATTAAAAAACTTATTTATTAAGTAACTAGCATAATGTTTTCTAAGAGCGGAAAATATTTCATGCTATATTAAAATGATTATGTATTTCTCCAAACATTATATATATTGGTATAACATGCCAATAATATATTACCGCATAGCTTGTCTTTGAGCAGGCGTTGAACCGTCAACATAGCGCACTGCAGACTTCATTTTACAAGTGAAATCTTCTGATAGCGCATGTCTGTATGCCTACATGAGTTTGAACTTTTATAGCGAGTTTTAAGTGGTCTATTATATTGTTATTGTGGGCGGTATAATATACTAACCTTATTATGTAAGTATTATCAGAGCCTATTATGTAAATATTATGGGTTGGCATATGGCAATAAAATCCTATATGTTATATATTTATTAATACCATTAAGTTGTAAAAAAGATGTATTAAGGCATAAAGTAAGATAAGCAGGAACGTGGAAATTTACATAATGTATTTTAAAATTTAAAATTGCGATGTTTAATATAATACAATCGTTGAAAAACTTGTTTAAAAAAAAGTTTTTAACAAAAAAACATCATATTTATACATACATTTGTTCTAAATATGTAAATTATTGAACATAAATATATCCACTTATTGCAAACTGTTCTACATACTACACAAACAGTGGTGTAAAAAAAAAGTGGTTATGTAACTCAGATGTACTTGTGCAAAATCTATTTTAGTTTTCTTGTTTTTAATTTTTAAGTACAATATTCAGGGATTTTACCTTGAAACAATGCAGACTGAATGATGTTGCTACATGCATACTTTTTCTCGGCAATGCACGCAAGAGTAAAGCAAAAACAGGAAACAACGTTGGTTCCTACTTACACAGTAGGCTGGGGCTGTTACTAGACACACAGGGAGGCAGAGAACCCACATCACCGGATTAACAAAGATTTTGGATTTTGCTCGGAAGTTAGTGATGCAGAAACAGCTGTTTTTAGCGATGTAACTCCCACGAGAGTTGTCATGACGCTGTTTGTACCATGAACGAAGCACAGGACCGAAGTCAAACTAAAAATGAAATCATTGTTGGGTACAGCTCATGCTGAAACAAGATAGAAGGCCGTAGCAGTGCTACGACGACACTTACATAAAAAATATGGAAAAAATGTCTTTATAATCATGGTTTTGTAATAGGCTATTCACTAGAACGATCAAAAATAACCACGGTGCAGTTATCTGGCGGTAAAAACAAATTTTTTTATGTAATTAAACCAAAAACCTTAATTTAACTACACCAACCTCATTTTGAGTCGAAAAACAAAAAAATGCTAAATTTACCAATTGTGTTAACCTAGAATAATTAAATTATATTGGTTAACAGTTGCAGACGCTGAAGTTGCTTATGTAAGTAACAAAATATTTTGGCATTAAAAAGGCTGAGTGACTTGATTTATTGGGCTGTTTGTTTGTATAACAAAACTATTGTTATTAAAATTCAAAAAATAACATAACACTACCTGTAACCGTAGCCTAAATAATTTAACAGTTTATAAGAAAGAGAAATAATAATAATACAGCAAAGCAACAAGCTCTCTATAATTACAAAAATAGCAAAATGTTAAATATTTCATAAAACAAACATTTTCTCTCCAATGGTTCAAATAGAATTTTGTATTTTAGTTCCATTTTGTAAAATTGGGTAAATTACTAAATTGATTATTTATGCTGTTAATACTTTCACTTTGTTGATTTCAAACTAAACTAGCAGAGCAAGTGGATGTTTTTTTTAGTTAAATTGAAGTGAATGATTGACTATGATTTGTTTACAATGTACAGGATTTCTTAAAAAAATATACAGCACAGTTAAACCTCCAGAGCAAATCTTTCTTGGTCTTTCATGTGAAGTTCTGCTTGATCGAGATATTCTCTTATTTGACTCTGAATGCTTGGATGTTTAGTGTTAACCATCACAATAAAAGTACCTGAAAGATACAAATTCAGTTAAAATGATTCAGTTGTATGGATTTTACAATAACACAAATCGGCGCTGAAAATTAAAAAAAGGCTGTCGTGCTTATATTGTTGGGTCTGTAGAGAAAGTTTTTGGTGTAATATACCTGAATTTCGCCATTGTTTATCCAATCCATATTTAAAAGATTCAACTCTATTGGTGATTTTCTTTCCTTTTATATGAAACGTAAATGAGACTGGTCACTAGTTTTAATCAAATTGAATTTCTGAGCATTTCTCGGAAATAGTTCAAGATGGGTACGGGGCTGCGCATAATTTTTGTTTATATTCAGATTCTCTATCATTTATATTAGACTTAAGTTTCCAGCTGTTCTGTGTATCAACTTGATATGAATAAAAATGGAGAAAACAAATAAGTTTTCGAAACTTTTCTTGTGCAACAAAGTATTTTAAATGAAACTGTGGACAAATGTGAAATACAAAATTGTGATATTAAGCTAATAATTGTAACTGAAAACAAACACTTAAGGAAGAATTTACCAAAATTTTTACAACTCACCATAGTTAATGTGAGTTGTGTTGCCAGATTTACGGTGTCGTCTAAGTTCAACTCTCATGTAAATTGGCAGAGTAAGAAGTCTTTGCTTGATCAGTGCAAATTCTTCGAGATTGTTCACCTTAACCTCACTGAAAATTGATGGATTGTGAACATGAGAATTTAAAGCAATTGAAAAATTTGACAATTGAAAATGTTTATCTGATTTTGTGTTTAAAAATTTTGTTTTTAAAAATTCATTAAAAAAATGTTTATTTGAACTTAAAGTCATATCGGGAACAGAATAAACCCATATTTAGGTTAGGACTGGTAACCAAAAAAAGTTTAATTATTTTACAATTACATTTCACCATTTGTGTACAAAAAGTTAATAGTTACATGTACATACATCATGCCTGATGTTCTAAATTAAGTCCAATTTATATGATTACTCTGGATTCTAATCAGGTTTATCAGTGCCATACTAAACATTACAAAAAAGTTGTATTTTACCTTCTTCGGTTAACTTTCGGATAGGATTGGATATTCATGTTTATCCCTGTTAATGGTAAAAACCAAGGGGGTTAACACACGAGCAATCGTCAGATTACCTCGCGCCCACTGTAGGGTTACCATAACTATTACAGTGTGTTGTGTATAATTCACATGTTCCTTTAATTTATTATAAACCATTAATCTGCTGGGTTCAGGCAATGTCCATTAAGTGCCTTGCCCAAGGACACAATCGGCGACACACTAAACCACCAGACTTGTACACATTTTATCCGTGTAGTGATAGGTATTGGTAAGTTAAAATAATCCTTAAAAATGTAGTTTCATTTTTAACAGAGGAGGCTGTTAATTTCTTTTAAAAAGAAAAAATCACAGTACTATAAGAGTGTAGTAGTGTTATTAGCATTTAGATTGAAAGGATTATCCTATTAGAGTTAGTTAAGGGTCATACTAGATTTTCTACTGTAAATGTACAGAATGTTCTAACTTGTTATAGTGATCAACAAAGTAACAGTTGCTGTTTGATGTAAAAACGTTGACTTTTCTTCGATCATGATGTAGCTTTCCATCCACTGGCTGAAATACATCCGGGATATCTTGCAAGAAATCCGCCTCCAAGGTTAATCCCATCTGGATACTACTATCACGCAGCGCAGGTGAAGCCATTTTCAAATATCAAATTTATTTTAGTCTTGGAAAAGTATCTTATAAAGCAAGATATAGAATTAATGGGACTTATCTTTGACAATAGACACAAACAACCCACTATAGCTCATGGCTGGTGCGCAAAAAATCGTACAGTGCAGTTTTAATTTTTACAGTGCAGTTTTAAATACAATGGCCCATGTTTTTTTAATCACAGGAAAAAAATGCAGTAGTCTTACTAGCATATATAGGCCCTATTACAAGTACGATAGGTGGAATATTAGTAAAATTGCGGAAGAGTTACCGGTCCAGTTAATGTACGCTAACTAAGCGCCTTGCACAATGAGACAAATGACTTGCTGGTGACCGGTTTTGATTCTACAAACTGTGTTTAGAATTTTACGATCTAACAGAAAAAAGAACCGGTTGCTGATTTCATGTTTATAAAAAGTAACAATTAACCAACGTAATGACAGGTCTTGAAATACTTTTTTTTTATCAGTGAAGCTAAACAACCTTCGCATTTGACAACATTGTTCAATAGGACTATACACCAGAAAATGTCGCATGCGACACGCCACTATTTTAGAGGCGACACGCCACTTTTTCAGAGGCGACACGCCACTTTTTTCGAGGCGACACGCCACTTTTTCAGAGACGACACGCCACTTTTTTGGAGGCGACACGCCACTTTTTCAGAGGCGACACGCCACTTTTTCAGAGGCGACACGCCACTTTTTCAGAGGCGACACGCCACTTTTTCAGAGGCGACACGCCACTTTTTCAGAGGCGACACGCCACTTTTTTCGAGGCGACACGCCACTTTTTTGGAGGCGACACGCCACTTTTTCAGAGACGACGCGCCACTTTTTTCGAGGCGACACGCCACTTTTTCAGAGGCGACACGCCACTTTTTTAGAGGCGACACGCCACTTTTTTCGAGACGACACGCCACTTTTTTCGAGGCGACACGCCACTTTTTTCGAGGCGACACGCCACTTTTTCAGAGGCGACACGCCACTTTTTCAGAGACGACACGCCACTTTTTCAGAGGCGACACGCCACTTTTTCAGAGGCGACACGACACTTTTTCAGAGGCGACACGCCACTTTTTTAGAGACGACACGACACTTTTTCCGAGGCTACACGACACTTTTTCAGAAGCGACATGCCATTTTTTCAAAGGTGATAACTCACTATATGTATTTTTCTTATATTCTTCTCATGAGTGGACTTATGGTTAAATGTGAGCAAGATAGCAACTCTTTTTTGTTATTGTTGTTATAATCTAAAGTCAATTTTCATATTTATTTATCCATGGCAAGCACTTTTTCACTTTTCACCCCTATGATACAATGTCCGTAAAGTGCCTTGCCCATGGACACAACCTACTAATCTTTATGTGGAATGGTTTGTGCAAAATAGGGTCCTGCTTAAAAGCTCCAGTTGCTCGTTCGGTCATGTAAGACCGGAAATAACAAAATAGAACAATTCACTGAAATAAACATGAATATCCTATCCTATATCCTTGTACCGTGCCACACTTTGGTAGGGGCTCATCATGCAAGTGCTAACACAGAAGCGGTTTAAGTTACACAATAATATGTAAACCGGGTAAACTTTGCTTTCTTGTGTCCTCATTATTTATTACTGGGTCAAAAAATGAATAAACTAACCTAAATTTAATTAAAAATATGTGGTAGATCTTTCTCAAGATTAATTACAATTGCCTCTGCGAGTTTCACAACAGAAATTAAGATTGTTTCGCGACGTCTACCAGTACCAGTAACATCTGTTATTGACACTAAATTTACTTGTTGAAATGATCGTATGTGGCATTTTAGGTGATTGGTAAAACATCACACAAACATTGAAAGGAACTTTATGTAATGCAGAAAACAAAAGAAAATCATGTAACAGGTAATTGTAAATAACAGTATTAGTATTAACACCATTTGGGTCTAAAATTCCATATTGGATGAAGTAGAAAATAAAATAGAAAATACAGAAATATTAAGTAAAAAATACCAGCGATGTAAGGTATAATTAACTTTGGCTAAAATTCCATATTGGATGAAGTAGAAAAACAAAATTGTACTATTAAAAAATTCAAAAACAGGTGATCAATTATCCTGAGCAATAAATTGAAAAAGCTAAATTGAAGTTTATGTACTGTGTCTTATTCACAAAATTGGCAATATCATTTTTGCTTGAATGCATTTTGAAACTGTTGCTTCAATAAGTTAATGCAGTCTCTGTGGAACCATCTTTCGCATTTGTCGCAGCATATCTAAATAAAATACAAACCAGTATTAACAGTGTAAAATCACCATATATCCCACACCCAAAGCTGGGAGGTCATGGCGTACACACAGTAAGCTGAGGAGTGTGACAACACTTCTTGTGTTTTACCACTTACAAAACAAAGATCAGAAGACTTACCCAGTCTGTTTTAGCTTTTCCACAGTTCAGTTTTTCACACACTCAACAAAGGTTATTTCTGGGCTCTGAGGAAAACACTTAATTTAGTTCATTAAATGTCAAAGCATCAAAGTTATAGCCATATGTCTAATCAATTAACAGAAGATTACTGTTCATTCCATTGAGTTCAACTTGCTTTTCCTAGGTTAATGCATTTTGTTTATTATTTAAATTAAATAAACTAAATTACTGGGTCGAAATCACAGCGTAGTGGTGTACACAGTATCAAAACCAATGCATATCATTTTATTCACATATAATTAGTTTAACCATGATATTACAAAGATTAATATTCAACAACTGGAGTGACTTAGTGTCATCCATATGTCAACCACCACCATTTGTAGAACACATTTTGACTCTGATATATGTGTATAATATATGCAAGCAGGGTCTTTAACGACAATTGCTATATTTTATACGCAGCTTACGTAGTTTGTTCCTGCAAACATAAACAAATAGGTCCTAACCTAATACATATGGTAACTCACATGACTTTGATGTGTCTACAAAACGTTTGGGGTTTAACCTGGAGGAAAACCTGTACTTGCCAAATACTGAGTAACTAACTTTTCGGGATTTTTTTTTTAAATTATAGCAATCATTTTTTAAAAGTTTGTAAGTGTATCTTCACCAAACACATGTAAGGATGTCTTGTTACACCATAATTATCTAGGCAATATCATTAGCTAATTAATGATGGTGGTTGAAATTTGCACCCAAAATTTAAATTTTAAATGTGTAGATGCTAAATTTCCAGTGAAATTATTTTAGTTGATGCTCTATTTCTTTTTTGTATTACAACCATATTTCTTCACAATCAACGACATCTTGACTGGTTTCTTCTGGCTGGAGAGCCTAAAAAAATTAACATATAATTGAATGTAAACAAGTATGTTCAAGTATATAAATTTTTGGATACAGGGAAATACTTAGTATATAAAATATGTCTAGATCGTAAAAGTAAACTGGTCTACGGAAACAATTTGCCTCGTTTCCATCTCCTATTATAATTCTTGGGTTAACCACACTTCACACATGTAAAGTCATACTCTCTATTCTGCATTGCACAAAAATGATAAAACCCATTTCTTAAATCCTTAATTGGGATTGACCCAGAACTTTCTTTATACATAGCAACATAGGATATTGTTTCAGATCTAAATAACCTGAGGGACATCCTCATACAAGTATTTATCAGATTAACTTATGCCCCACTTAAGGATTTTTTTTTTAATTTGATGATCAGTTAGGTGTAGATAAGGCCCCAGTCCCTTACTAAAGGACACAACCAATTACCAGTTATCGCTTTTACACAACTAACTTTTGTATTTTCCCACCACCTTTTCTGGTAAAACGAATAATCTTAATCAACTACCCAATGATGAGTAACTTATTAAAAAATCATGCTCTTAATACTTAAAATTCTCAGTTCAATAAATATGTACTACACGCTTTTCAATGCAAGTAATAAAATAGTTAAACCATGTTTGATACACTTACTTTCAGCATATTACATAAACATCATATAACAAGTAATTGATAAAGGGGGTCTTACAGTCACAACAATAAACCGAGTTCTAAACTAAAGTTTTTGTGGTTCAGCATGAAAACAATTGTGTTACCTACCCATAAAAAAGCAAAACAACTCAAATGTTTTTTTACCTGTTATTGAATTGAATGTACATGCTTATTCATCTCAGCTTCAATATTTTTCATTCCACTTCTTTCTTTTGCTGCAATATGAAATACCAGTAAAAGATATACAAATTGTCTTAACTAGTTAAAACCTTACTAACAATCCAAACAGAACATATTACAGATAACAAAATTGCTTACAAAGACAAATACTCCTATGATAGGATAGGATAAGATAGGATTTTGATGTTTATCCCCGTGAATAGGAAAACCAAGGGGGTTAGTTAGCACAAATGCAATCATCAGATCACCTTGCGCCCACCGCCGGGTTACCAGAGCTATTGCAGTGTGTTATATAGAATACACCTGTTCCTTCATTTTTGTAAAACCCATTAATTCGCTGGTTTAGGCAATGTTCGTTAAGACCCTTCACGAGGACACAACCGACTATCTTGCGACCAGTTTCGAACCTACAACCCTTCGGTTGAAATGCGTCCGCACTATACCACCAGACTAAGCAGTCGAACCAGAATGATTTCTTATTTTTCATCAGATAAGGAAAAAATATTGGTTATGCATATGCCTAATCTTTCTTCATTGTTATAGTTATGGTTAGTTGATTGGTTAATATTAGTGTTGGGGACGAGTTAGAATTAGATTTCCTGCTTACTGAGACTTTTCTCTAATCACCATTTCTCCTTTTTAAAACACAATTAATTTTCTGATATAAAATCATTAATCATGATAACATACAGATACAGTAGATTCCTAGATGCGTTAATATTTGCAATACTTTTGCCATTTGAATTATAATCAATTCGGACGAATTATACAAATACTGATTAATTGTTACCTATGCTACATTTTTAAGGGTCCTTTAAACAATAGCTTTCTTCCATCTTTTGAAATTGTGAATATGGGCAGTGCCGCAGTGGTAGTGGCTGCGCTGCCTTTCTTTAAGACTTTTATTAGAATGTCCTGGACAAAGTATTCGACACTGAAAAACATATCCTAAAATGACACATAATAATTTAGTAAAAACTTTATTTGTCCATATAGACCATTATGGTTATGTAATTAAAGGTTTCAGGTTATATATATATTTACCTTTCTTTTAACCAATATGCCATGGCGGCATGGCTGACTGATAAAACCCAATGCTTTTAATGGGAGTTTTGAATTCTTTTGAGGAAAGTGTTGACAAATCCCTCTCATTACACACCATACACTTATTTTCGGACATATTGGATATGGCATCATGATCTCCAAGGTTATATCACAATGTATCGTACTCATATTTTCTAACCAACTTAACGATATTTGGAAGTCAAATCTTTAAGAATTTGCTGAAATAAATACACCTAATTAAAACCAATGCGCTATTGTTTTCACATAAAAACTATTTTGATCGAATTCAAAGAAATTTTAGTCAGGAAGCTCCTCAATATTCTTAGTCATCTGCAACACTATTCAGAAACATCTTTCTATTACCTTCGTCTGATTAAAATCAATACGCTCTTATGCTGTTTTAAAAAGTAACTTGTCGCCTAGAAAAAAGTGTCGTCTCCTCTATGAAAAAGTGTCGTGTCGCCTCTAAAAAAGTGGCGTGTCGACTCTAAAAAAGTGGCGTGTCGCCTCTGAAAAAGTGGCGTGTCGCCTCGAAAAAAGTGGCGTGTCGCCTCTGAAAAAGTGGCGTGTCGCCTCTGAAAAAGTGGCGTGTCGCCTCTGAAAAAGTGGCGTGTCGCCTCTAAAAAAGTGGCGTGTCGCCTCTGAAAAAGTGGCGTGTCGCCTCGAAAAAAGTGGCGTGTCGCCTCTGAAAAAGTGGCGTGTCGCCTCGAAAAAAGTGGCGTGTCGCCTCTGAAAAAGTGGCGTGTCGCCTCTGAAAAAGTGGCGTGTCGCCTCTGAAAAAGTGGCGTGTCGCCTCTGAAAAAGTGGCGTGTCGCCTCGAAAAAAGTGGCGTGTCGCCTCGAAAAAAGTGGCGTGTCGCCTCTGAAAAAGTGGCGTGTCGCATGCGTCATTTTTTGGTGAACAGCCCGTCTCACATTGTTTCGGTCACATGACTAGCAGTGACGTCAGGGAAATTACGTAAAGTTCATCGAGAATCATCAATCAGTGGTTTCTTTTTTTATATCTTCTAACGAAAACTACAATGATAAATATGGGACATTTTTTATGTCAACAACATTAATGTCATTACAGTGGCGAAACTTGATCCTTCAACCAAATTTAATATCGGCTAGCACTAAGTTAGTCATTATTGTACTGACATGGTCATTATATCTTCCAAGTTAAAAATCACTGGAAACCACATTTAAACCTCACTCGCGACACTCATCATATGCACATGTTAAGAAAAAATCCGTATTGGCGTTGAAACAAACAAATTAATATAAAAAGTACTATCAGATTTTAACAGGTAAATTTATCCATTTTACTCTGTGACACAAATACAAATATAAGTAACTGACCAACTGAATTCTAGCATAATTTCTAAGTAAGAAGACTTCATAGGTTAAACATTTTTCTTTGAATGTCCAAACAGACTTTTTTCAGGACAAACACATTTAATCACCAATATAACTTATCAATTAAATAAAGAAACATATGTTGTTTTTGACAGAGCATTGTATTTTGCGTAAGACGTAATTTAAAGCACCAGTCTGACAGAAACTGAAGAGAGAAAATGCATTAAAACGTTAACATTGCTAAAACTGCTGGTGCAACTTAAAAGAAAAGCGCTGAATTTAAAGTTAAAAGCTATTAATTTAGTAATAAATCTGTCAAAAAAAATAATTGATTTCGTGTTATATTGACTTCACCCTTCTTCTTGCTGTTTCATATCTAATCTTTTCAGTGTTGCCTGCATAGATTTAAATCGGTCAATTCTAAAAATCAATTTAAAATACGGTATACATAGTGTGTTCTAAACTTAGAGACTGGGAAAACGATTGGTTTGGTAAAACACATGCATTCTTTAAAATACAAAATTAGTTTCTCTACTAAATCTATTTATTTGATTACACAAGTTATTTTATAAATAATTAATCCATACTTCAGTTTTTGTTCAACCCATTACTGAAGTAAGTTTAGACTTCTCAAGTAGTTAACATGTTGATATAAACACAATCATTATAGAATTATTGTAGTTTAAGTATTGTTTTCCAAAGCCTTTCACCTAAAAAGTATAATTTGTACAAAAACAAATGCGAATTAACGCATTAAAACAAGATCTTAAACAAAGAGACTATACCCGAATTGAAGTGACTGATTCTGGTTCCTTTTTCGCCAGCAATATGTCAACCATCGCAAAGGTTTCAATCGTCTGCTCTATACCTGGTCCCGTGGAGTCGTAGGCTGGAAGCTTGGTCCTAACATTTTTATTGGTGTAAGATATACTGGGGCTAGCACAGGAAATAAGTATTGGGTAGAGTAACAAAAGTAAATTGAGTGTTTGGAATGTGGCTGCGGTGGGGTTTAGTTTAATTGTGCAATTTCTGCAGCAACACTAAGAGGAGAGAAAAAAGACGAGGAAAACTATTTCTAAGCCGGACCTAAACACTTATCCCCATTAGCTACCTGAAAAAAATCCAAACACACTAATCTTCATTTTATTGTAAAGTTTCCCTCCCTCCTGATTTCTCTCTTTCTCTTCTTTTAGTTTCCCAGTTTTTTCACATTGTTTAGTAAGGTGAAACCAAGCAAATTACATGAATTGTTTGCACAAGATTGAACTAAATAGGTTTATTAAGCAAATAGAAACAGTATGACAGGTATTTTTCCAGCACTGTAACTAAAGAGTTTGTACTCTGGACTAAACTATGTCAAAATCATCTTATTTTCAGTCCTTGATGGTACTATAATCGATCCAATGCAATATTTGGATGACTTACCCTTGAGCAACTTCTGGCACCTCTTGTCCTTCGAGTGGCCACTTTATTTTAAGCGTCTGGATGTAGATATAGAGTTTAATACCAATTTGAGCAATGCTTATGATATTAGTACATAACTTACATAGATTTTAATGTTGCTATTTGGTATCAACTTTTCCTCACACTTAAACGCAAGAATTGGAAGTTCCTGTAAATAATAAAATTAATATTTTGTTTATCTTATAAGCACTCTATAATTGGCAATAGCTAATGATATTCCATTATTAGCAGCATTTTCGTACAGTAACTAAAGTTGAGTCCTGATTTGTTTCTAGCCTAGAGAGATATGTGAAGAACTAAAACCAGGAAAAGCAGGGAGTATTACACAATTATCTTTTATTGTCTAATTGAAAAAAATACAAGGGTTCTGGCAGGAAGGTAGTTCAGCAATGCTAATGCAGATATACCACATTGACTTACTTCCAAATAAACACGTTTTGTAACTCCATACTCAGTAGATAGGACATCGAATGATCGATTGAGGACATTCATTACCATACCACGGCTTTCTAGTGGTCCATAGTTCTAAGAAATATAGGAAATGTATAAAAACACAAAAATGTAATCAGTAGAATATTTGTCTCTGCTTTTTGTATGTAGGTTATTCATTAATCGATAGAAAAACTATTTCGAACACCATCTTGACCCCCAAAATGTTGTGTTGATTACACTACATATAGAATATTTGCTTATGGATTGGATGGGATGTTTTACCTCTGAGTATTGGAAAACAAAAGGGAGGGTTAACACATGGGCCATCATCAGATTACCCGCGCTTACATCCAGATTACTGGAGCTATTGCAGTGTGTTATGTATGATTGATACAACCTTTTATCTTCAGTAGAACTCATTAATCCACGGGTTATAGGTGAAGCCCACTAAATGCTGTTAAAATGCAGAAAAAAAAGAATAAAACTTACATTAACCAGGAGATTGAAGAACATATCCACACTTAATTCTTGAGCTTGTTTTGCATTGCTCTTTCGTTCATTGCATAGAATGGCCTGGGCCTGCAACTCTTGTGGAGATAAATTCATGGACTGATCATCACTTTGTTCTCCTGGATAATGATTGGTTTGCATGACATGGTTAGTTTTATTTACATTAACCATTCAACATTACAGCAGTTAAAATATGTAAAAAATAAGCTTCTAGTGTGGTAACTTTTATGCGTGCCATCGTTTTTATTAAGAAAACGTGTAGATCAGAAGGACCAGGCTCGGAAAAAACACCATCATTTTCCTCTCAAAAGAATGCGCCTCACGAAAAAATGGCCTCACCATAAAATACACCGCACGTAAAATACACCACATGTAAAACCTACAGCATGTAAAATGCACCCCATGAAAAAATAAATCAACTTTTCAATCCCTCATCAATCCTGCAAAATCCTTAATAGTGATTTAGATTATCCACAAGGATACAATCATACAAACAACAATCCATTCAGCCATGCAAGATACCTACCTAATATAGCAGCAAGTTGTCGGTGCACCACCAGATCAGCGTATCTCCGAATGGGCGACGTGAAATGTGTGTAAAGTGGTACATTGAGAGCGTAGTGATGATACTTTGACTCATCCTTGACCGATCCAGCACATATGTATGTGGCTAGCTGGAACAGTAGGTATGTGAATGTAGATGCTGCAAGGTAGGTGGTATGCATGACAGAATAAAGAATAATTATTTTAACTAGAACAGTGGTTGGCAACCTACGGATCTGCAGCCGCATGTGGCTCTTTTATCTCCTGATACGGCTGTTATAAATTTTATTGCTACTGTAACAAGAACTTAAGAAGTTTAATAATTAAGCGGTCGCTAGAACACTCGCATCGCCAGAACACTTGCAATGTTGCAAACATAGCATTGTTTTTCTTTTATTGCAAAATTATTATAAGTTTTGCATTTTGTGGAATATTGGTTAAAATAAATGGCTCTGTAAGTACAAAAGGTTTTTGATACCTGGACTAGGAAATACTATGTTTTATTATATTAATTTAGTGCTTATATTAGTGAAAAATAAGATTAATTAATATAATTTAAAAAAAGGGAATGATTTTATAAGTTAACAGTGATGCATGTTTATTTTTTCTTAATGAAGTAAGTACAAAAATGTTTTTGTTTGCCCTTATAAAGTATATTTTGGGGCACTTGAAAATTATTGATTCTAAAATAATAATATTCAGATAAGCACATTTATACCGGTGGGTAGTATGTACAAGTACAAGCAAATAAAGATACAAAAAATGGAAGTGTGTTGCCATATAGTTTGTAGGATCACTTCCGACTAACCAATATTCTGCATGGTTGTGTTCCTAGGGAGCATAGAACACACCTGGCATAAAAATCCAGAGAATTTAAATCATACAATTTTTAACTCGCTGCAATCGCTAAACAAACTTCGTCATAGTGGTAACAAACGACAAAAATTCATGATTAAAGGGTATATCTTTTCTATATCCATTTTAGGCATTGCAAATCATGAAAAACGCTATCAGACATTTATAAATTACAATCATATTTTTATTTCATTTTCCGGTGATATAAAACAAAGAATTAAACCCAAGCATGCCTCACTCGCTCTTAGTGTAGAAACGATTTAATGCTCACCTGTTGAGGTTTAATAGCGAGCAAAAACAAAGCTTGCTTCCTATATTTCGCAAGATCGTCATCACCAGGTGCAGTTCTCAATGATTCCTGGTAAAAAAAGAAATTTATTTTTTTGGGAAAATAGCGAATATTGATATTTTGGCAAAGAGTAAAATCTGTAAAAGTAAGCTATCTTGCAAAATCATGTTTATTAGAAGATATAAGTTACTGCATACAATTTAATTAAATAGTTAGTTAAATACTGCTTAAAGCAATTTAATTTTTTTTTGCCGTTTTACAAAACCTACATTAAAACTTCTTCATAACATAGCACATAAATCAAACAAAATCTGTTGTATTAACTGGGGTGGAAACCAAGTCTTCAGCATTAACAGTAACGAATTTCTCTTATTTCAGGTTCACGTTCCACACTTAATTGTGAGATAATCATAAGTATCAAAAAGCACACTTACCGCCAATGATTCTGAAGAGCTGGAATCAATATCGAAACCAATCGCGCGACATGTACTCACAAAGTCCTGCAGCATTTCCTGGAAAAAAAGAAATATATTTGTGAAAAGTTATACAATGTAAGATCCGAAAAATCAGGCCCAATAATTAAAACATTTGTATCTGCATTACGGCAGTTTTGTTTTTTATGGTTAATTTTGTTACTTTTTATATTTATAAGTTGTCCCTGTGTTTGACATTTTCTTTCTCTTACAAATGTAGCTTTGTTACGGAATTTTTATCAAGGATTTTATAAATGTGATTCTAAGAAAGCTATTGGTTGTGTATCTGGTTTAATAACATTGATATTAATGGCTTGTTATTTTTTTATTATAATGACAAAAAGAAAGATGAGGGACAACTTAATTGCAAACAACAATAATTCCTTCATAATAAGATTGTGAAATTTGGGGTTCGAAAAAAAGGATTACATTTAAAGATTTGAAGATAATCGTAGAAAATCTATTACCTCTTTAGGTTCTGGATGGGATCGTAAGAATGCATGGGTGGGTATGCTCTTGTACAGTTTATGAGCTACAGCCATGTTCGCCAGTAACATAAACTCTTCGATTAACCTAAAGAAGACGTTTATTAGCAAGAAATAATATTTTTAATATATGTTTTGTTAGTTTGGTCTACTATAATATTGCCCAATGCTATACAAATCAACAAACAATAAGCAATGCTATTAAATTTGAACAGCTTATTAAAAAGTAGGTAAATTTAAAAACTTTTTTTCAGTTCAACACCAAAAACTTACTCGTTACTTTTCCTGTATTCATATGTGAAACAACCATTTGGCATCCCAGTTTCAGAATTGAGGGTGTAGGACAATTTAACCTGGTCAAGTCTTAATGCTCCACTCTCCATTCGTTGCTTACGCAGGTTTTGACTAACCTTGGAAAGTAAAATAGTTTAGTTCAGATTCTTTTTTTGCTTTTCATTACATTACAAAAATGGCATAAATATTTTAAGTTAAGGAGGCAGGATAAAATGGCAAAACTACAGTAGTTAAAATACGTCAGTGAATAAACACGGCGGAACTAAAAAAATGATGTGGTCGTTAAACTTACATTATGCAAATTAAAAATGAACAGTAATAGCTTGGTGGATTAGTACGGCACTTTTTAGCTGAATGGTTACAGTATCGAACCTTGTATTTGGCTAGTCGGTTGTGACATTGGATTATAAACTTAGAAGACATCGCCTTAAACCAGTGGATTAATAGGTGGAACTTAAACTGAATAAACATCTCATTCTTATACAACAGAGTGCAACAGCTGCATTAAGCCAACGGTGGGCGTAAGGTAATCCTATGATTTCCTGTGTATTAATGCCTCTGGCTATATTTATTGACGGGTATTAATTAAATATCTTGTTGCATTCTAACCTTAAAATGTTTGTGGAGTAATTTTAAGAAGAGTATACATAATACATTTTGTAGGTTTAATTTTCATTTTGATTAATATTAGCGGTATGTCATCCTGCACTAAGTTTACTAAAACAAGACAAATTGCATTGCTTAACTCATTGGATGGTGATGGGTTACAGAAAGATAAATAAGTTTGGTTTGAGAAAATTGAAGTTGATTCTTCTTGTGTCATTTGCATACTTTTGTAAATTGTAAAGTGTAGTTAAAAAAAAAAAAAAAATTATTTATCACATAAAACGAAACAAAAATGTATTCCAATTACCTTAAACAAATCGTAGACTTTGGTTTTTATTTCATTTAAATTAAATGAGCCAGTAATTTCTGGGAACTCATTTTCGGCGGGGGCAGATTCTGGGTGGGTGAAATCACGTTGTGGGTAGTCGATGAAGGATTGGGCGTGGTCGTAACTAAATTTTGTGCACGAACGAATTATACTGCGGCCGAACCACTGCGACAGGATCTAGAAAAAATATATTACAATTTATAGCAATTTTAATAGTATACCATGTTATACAATTGAAAGCTAGATAGTTAAAATGTATGGAAAAATGATTTTGATTATGGGTGGGTTAAAGCTAAAACTCGGTGTCAAATACATATATTTTCATGTTAAATGTAGAAAAAGTCTAAAAAAGTACAATAGATATAGAATTTTGTATATAGTATAGGCCTATACATTTATATATATATATCATCAAGTCGTATGATAATAGCACATTTATAAATCAATCTGTATCTCTATATCCTACAACCTATAAATTTATATAAATGTATATTGTATTTGTATATATACCTTAAATAAAATATTAAGATGTGTATATATATTTATATATATATTGCAGTATTTCACTGCAGGCATATAAAAACTTTTTTGAAGTTTCTTAACATTGTCTCACTTTTCCTTCTTCTGTTATATTCCACACAACTGAAAAAGCAAGACGTTCCTGTCCTGGGTTCAAACTGCACAGTTCCTCACATAGCAGTCGAGGGAGCATGGGAATCACGCGTTGCACGAGGTAGACCGACGTGCACCGCTGGCCCGCCACTTTGTCAAGTTCAGTGCCCGGGTGCACAAAGTAGCTCACGTCAGCAATATGGACACCAATTTCGTACGTGCCTGTGAAAACCACAGAAAATTAAAGCTTCATAATTTAAAACTGTAAATTCAGAAAACTTGAATATTTACCCCGAAAAACAAGAATACGAAAAGTAAATGGGTTTCAAATAAACAAAGATTTCCAACTTTCTTAGTACACACCACTTAAATTTTATAGGGAAGGGTTTTCTTCAGGGTAATATACAATTACGAAACATATTTTTAATTGTGTGTACAGCTTTGCCATCTAATTAATATGTTTTTGCTAAGTCTGTCTTGTAACGATTCTGTTTTCTAAATACCCTGTTTTGTATATAGATTTAAGAGTCCAATTGCCCCTACAAGGTGGCTTTTCAACAATCAAAATGTACCATTGGCCAGTCTGTTGCAGTGCAGAGCGTCATCCAAATCACGCGCGGTGGCCGGATCGATAGAAAAGATGCATTCCTGTGTAAAATCCCGTCTCTTCGCTCTTTCTGTCTAAAAATATGATGCTTGTTAAAATAAAATCATGTCTTTTAAGTTTTAACAAATCCACCTACCCTCATTTTTAATCAAATCTAAGTATACCCTAAACTGCACTTATTAATTACAATCAGGTTATAGACTTTTTTGCTAAAGACAATACTAATTTTTTTTATGAGGGTTAATTTCATTATTTTTAAAAATGTAAAGTTTAAGCCCTGTCTACACTGAGGCTGAGTGAAGCGTGACTTGGCTTAAGTTTTAAAACAGAAGTGTTTACAATTGGGCGCATTCTGTCTGTGACATAACACATCCCTGTGGTAACGAAAAATGCCAAAGCATAATTAATGAAATTGTATATGCTTTCACTTAAGAATCTTGGAAATTGCTCCAAAACGAACATAAAAAATTACAGGCTAGGCGTGGGCCATCGAGGTGTGATTTCTGGTGAAATAAAGCAAACTAAGAACTACACCCAACCACTAATCAGCGTGAATCTAGCTTTACTTGTGGAATCGTCCAAGGCAGATTAGATGGCAGGCAGTGGTTAACAGCAGCGGAAAACTCAGAAAAATCAACATCGTGGTCGATAAGTATCCGGGTTGTTTCCGGCTCAATTTGTCCGATTTCGCCAATACTTTGAACCAATTCTCTGCGAGATGTATGCAATTAATAAATAATTAGGTTCACAAAGAGTATGTACACTGATTCAACAAAGTGTGTGAATACAAAAAATTCTCTAATAGAAGAATTACAGATTAATTACAAAACACAATTACAAACTCTAAAATTGTAATTAATTTTTCAATTAAAATAAAACAGTCAAAGGAGTAACGTTGGTCTGTTTCACAACATGACTCCTTCAAATGTTTTTTGACCATCATGTTGTTTGTGTTTTACTGTAACTGTCTATGTATAAAGTATTGCAAATTTGCAAACCATCTTTTTCCAGCACTGAGCACAGGTTTTAAATAAATCTCTCACCCAAGAGGTAAAGGACATGCGGTATCCCATCGGATTATCCTTCCCACAAACAGAACTTTTGAAATATCTTGTTTCGCTTTTTCTTTCATGACTGAATCCTTTGGAATCAACATATTTTGGCCATTTCTTGACACCGACTCCAATGTTACATGGTTGTCGTTGGCCTATAAAATGATTTTTAACAATTTTTGTCCGGTTGAATTGCTGGGCGGGTTAATGTGTCGACTTCCAACCAAATGTTGTAGGATTATGACTGATTGACAGCTTGTGTGACTCTGGGCAATCATGCAGACATTATTTAAACCTGGTAAATCAGTGGTTTTATTAAACTTAAAGGAGTGACGCAATCATACACAACATGCTGCAATATCTCTGGTAACCTGACAATTGCCAGCACACACAACTCTGCATTTTCCCACTGTCTGGGATTTTCCAAGAACATTCTATGCTTTATCCAAATATTTTAGGCAAAAAAAAAAATTAAGCAGAGTAAATGGAATTGTAAGATCATAACCACATAAAACCAGTATAAACGGTACACACTGGTACTAACTTCTACATAGCTTAAAAAAAGTGGGATTAAATCAATATCTTAATTTTAAAAGTAAATCCTGGGGGTTTTACTTAGTTACTTGGCCAAAACTTATTACACTGCAGATGAATTAGTCTTGTATGCTATTCTTTGGTAAAGATAAAAAGCACATACATTTGCTTTGTCCAGTCGTAGATAGCCAGTCACAACCTGGCGATGTTTCTTTTCAACAATGCCCACAACAGTGGCAGTTTTCCTTGTGTTCCGGAATTTGTGCGCTGTAAAATATTAAACCAAAGGTATTTGCAATAAGCAATACAAGAAAAGCAATGTGTTAAGAGTAACTACAAATGGGCCTCCTGCTTTGATAGCAACCATGCTATTGTACACACTTTTGTAATACAAAACTTTAGTAAATGAAAGAAAAAAAACACTATAGCATTGTTTTAATTCAGCCAATCTAAAGGTATTTTTAGTACCTTATTCTTTTTTTGTAATATCAACCAAAAGTCCAAGTTGAAAAAATTATATATGTATATAATTTTATATATAGATATATGTCACCCAAATCGCATCTTCAGTTCCATATTCAAATAGAAAGATTCCATACCAGATTTACTGAACAATTGTTGGCATTGTATGCTTTATATTTTAACCATTTTTACATGATTAAATCTGTCAATTAAACGAAAATATCCAAGTAAGAACTAACTCTTTGGTACAGAAAAGGGCATTAATGTCAATTAAGCAGAAAATCATTCAATTTGAAGAATTTGACAAAACAAAGACTTTTAATAAAATTTTTAAACAACGCGAAACAAATGACATTGTATGCAGACAATTTTTTTAGTATTGGCTAAGAGTAATAAGTGACACATAACTGGGTTTCTGACCTGAAGGGGAATTAACATTCGGGGACAGACCATTTTCAGAATTTGAATTTTCCACTGACATATTTCCCAGCTCTTGAGACAAATCAGAAGTGCCCATCTGGAAAAAAAATAACGGTTGTAAATATTTTTAATCTTTTTGGAGTAAACTTGTGTTATTGTTACCAGCAATACTATGCTAAAGAATTCTTTACGTACTCTCTGTTAAGCTATTGTGTTTAAATGCTATACATTACAATTTAACAGATATTCTTACTAAGTTTAATATATAGATCGTCCAAGCAAAAAAACATAAAGCCAAAATAATAGTTTTGATCCTAATGATATTTGAATAAGAATTTTCAAAAAATTTCTCATTAAGATAAAAATTATTATTTTGTCTTTTACGATTTTTTGCTCAGAATATCTTACAACTCCACACATTATGCTTTGGAAATATAGATCACTCACAGATTTTAATGTTAAACAATAAGTATTTGAAAACAGTTGTTATTGAAACCAATTCCCAAATAAATTTTATGATTATCGATAATTTAATTGTACACTTTTGTATTTTACATGTGTTTTAAGGTTTTTATATTATTATTTTTTTTTTAATTCAATTCTTTTTGTAAATGTGGGCAGATTTAAATTAATCTTGGAACCAGTAGTAACTTCAAGATTAATTATGTCCCAACTACAACAAAAATTGCCAGTTCCTTTTTGCATTGTTTTTTTTTTCTGTGAGATCAATGTTAACGGCAACCAAAGAAAATATAAGGGACATCTGACTTTAACTACCATGACAATAAATTGTGTAATTTTATATTGACATACGTTTAAACCACATAATAATATTGTATTTTTTTACTGTAAAAGATATGGAAAATACTAAAATAAAATACAATTACTGTTAGTTGATTTAAAGAATAAACACACTACTCACAATCCAATGTTTTTTATCTTTGATCCTAAGCGCCACTACATCTCCCTGTAAAGCTCTGTTCCGGTCTTTAAACCCATCAATTAGTATGTCATGGCCTTCCTGTGGCAGAAACAAAGGAACAAATGAATATGGCTGTTGAAACTTACTTATTTTACAATAAAAATACAAAAATAGAAAAGTAATTAAGAGACACAAATCTCTATACAAAGATCTTATTGTAGGAGCGTCTGTAGCATTTTAGAGTTGATAATATCAAATAATCATACACTTTGCTTCTGCGTTAAACATTACTAAAATAATAAAAATAAAAAAAATTAGTTGTATATACCAACCGTGTCAGTTATAAACGCATGAGTAAACTTCTTTGCATTGATTCGAAGAGCTCCTTTGATAAGTTGCCCATTTGCGATTCCTTGCTCGATTTCTTCTGGTGATAAATAATCATCGAAGTACGGTTTCCAGCTTTTGGACTTAAGTTTCTAAAGAAAATATTTTGGAATCAAAATGTTAAAAACTATAGGTGTAATAAGTAATACACGTTGATGCCAATTTCTGATTTGAATCATTTAGCACCTGAAATTAAGTTAAATGTATACACTTTTTTCATTATATACTGTTACACTGGATGAAGATGGTGACAGTAACTTATATTTGTGGGTTAAAAAGCCTAATACCAACATTCCATAATGATAAATTGGGTGAATGGCAGGTTTTCCAAAAAAACATACGACTTGATATGGAAAATGAGCAGGTAAAAGGTATGTGTGGAGAACGTCCACATTTATAATATAGTAAAAAACAAAAACCGTTGTGATATTTTCCAACCTTAAAGTTATCAGGAGATGTAGTGACACCAGAGATAGGCTGTTTTTGGTATTTCTTCCATAAAGCTTCTGCTTCTTCAGAATTTTTCATTTCGATTTTCGTCTAAGAGAAACAATGGTTATAATACCTAAGCTCAGATATTCTCATTAATGCACACTTGTAAATATAAATAGTACCTCTTTTTCCACAACTATCTAGCTGTGATAGATTTTTGATACCTTACATCTATTTGTTGATGCACATTGTAAATAAATATATATAGCTGTTTTAGCTAGTACTGTCTGGAAGCTTTTAATTTAAGCTTTTTGCTTATTGGGGATTATCCATAGATTGGTTTGTGTGATATTCTTAAACTAAACTGTGTTTTAAAAACTTAAGAATGAAGGTATGGTGGGTAAGGATGAAGTGGTAAAAGTACGTTTAAAATTTTGTACATTTAGACTTTGTACACATGAATTTCCAGAAACAGGTGTTTAAATAAGGCTACTTTGCATGTAAGCACAGAGTGACAAAAAGGTCCAGTAAAAAGAACCAGTAAATAAGCATTTTGTAAAATAGCGATGAAAAAACTTCTTCTTACAATTTGTCTGTTTCCAGTGGTAATCACAGTGGAGTTGTTCACAGTGCCCATATCTTGAGTCAAATTTTGAATGTTTAACTTTTGAGAAGGAAGATGGAAGAACTGCACAACACAGTGTTCCCCACTTGGCCATGTATGGTGCTGTTTGAACTCACCCTTTTGAAAATCTCGCTGATTTTCACTTTTATGATTCCGATGCCTTGGTCTTCTGTGAAATTAGTCTTTTTACCAAAATGCAGGGCCGTAATTATCTTTAGAAGTTGAGTAATTAGAAAATTACCAATTTAAAAACAGAAATAAAAGAGAATTTAAGATAAGTGCAATTATCAGTCCTCTAATTAAATCTTTGTAAGAATTTAATTATTAATTATACTGTGTATAAATATATATATACCGGTACCTTTTATGCGTAGACTGGTTTGACGAACTTTGAGCATTTGGACTTGTAATGAGTGCACTAGAAGAATTCATCTTTAAAGTATTAGAAACAATACACCGGAACCTGTAAACAAATTATTAAAACATGTTGTTTAAATCTCTTTAAATAGCCATGCAGGTAGAGAGAAGATTTTTCCCAAATCATGAAATGATGTGGTTGTCACCCATGGATAGTACAAATTGTTTTATTTTTATATATTCTTTACATGCTATAAAGACCATCATTTTGTCATTTTTTTCTGATTACCGGTATCTTTTGCTATATTTAATCTTCCCAAAAACAACATAAATCTTCCTACTAAAACAACTAAAATATTAGGTAGGCATAATTAATTTTAAAAGGTATAGGCTTGTGTATTAGGGAAGACAGTGTATTTTTTTATTTAAATTTTGGTTTGTTTAAATTCAAAACTGTGTAATATGGGGCTTTACTAATCTACGGAACAGCGGGCAGGATAAGCAGCACAGAACAACACATTCGGTACCTCTAGTTACTACAGGATCGCCTACTAT
>CH002827.1:0-50196 GCA_000149265.1 Ciona savignyi | reverse complement strand
TCGGAAAAAACTATTTTCTTAAGTTTCTACAATGGAATAACAAATAAAACACTTTCATAGTCAGTATAACCTACAATAAAATTAAGCTTTTCGAATACAGTTAAGTTGCGAGCAGTTGTGCAATATATACTTGCTTTTTATTGTTTGCTCTAACTTTTAAAATGTCTTTTATTCGTTATTATTTTGTAAAGAGTGAAGATACTCATAAGGTTTGATGTATATTTTTCAGTGGTAATTTTAATTTCAAATTGTGCATTTACAATTTTATATTACAAAGCTGTTTTAACAAAAACAAGTTTGTACAGTGACTTTGGTGCCAGAGCAGATTCACTAAACAAACTACTTTCTCTGTTGAATAGTTTACAGTGTCTTGATAATAATATGTTATTCTTGGTTTAACTTTTATTACAACTTCGATTCAATAATAATTGTACAACATAACATTAACATGTACCATATGTGTATATATATTATATAATTCTTAATGTTTTAGCTCCGCAAAAATGTTTTAGCTTCTGTTAAGCTATTTCCCTATCGGATAGATATTATGTCCGAGTAAATACTGCATCGCCAAATTTACTCAGTACAGTCCCATGTAATCATTAACTTGTAGATTAAATATTTCATGTTATTGATTTGTTTGTTGATATGTATATGTGCAATGTTATTGAGTGGTTGTTACTGAACAGTTACAGTGAATGGAAATGGTCTTGGAATAGTATAAAAAAATGACGAAATATGTTTATACGCTCTTTTACGCTAATATAAGTTTGAATTTTATTTAAATTCCATTGAAAAATATTGATAAAATAAAATAAAATTTGGTAGTGTATATTTATTATGTAAATAAAACAATATTTCCCACCCACTGGCAGTTTTTTAGAAGTAAAAAAAAATGATTCCTAAATTTTTAAGTAAACCTAATCCCCATTTACTCACCTAATTCCATTAATACCGCTACTAAAAACCATGAACTTAAAATTTTCATTAAGAAATTGTTAAAAATAAATTGTAAAAGTTTTTAAAATATTGTTTTTTAACAAAATTGACTTCATATGACACAGTGTTATGAAAAAAAATGTAAACCCTGTGTGAGCTTTAGTTAAGCGAGACATTTAAGTCTTTAATTTCCATTCTTTGTATTCCTACTTTATTAAAAATTTGTCTTAATGAGTTCACTTCTCTTTTGTTTACATGGAAATCTATTTTCAGGTACAAGAAGCATGGACAATAAAACTACTCAAGCAAAAACAGGCGGTGAGTAAAGCCCAACCCTTTTGTGGCTAAAAATATCCATATATTTAAATAAACCTTTTATGTAGCAAATCTAAAATTCATATTTTCTTACCAATGGCCAAGTACTTAACTACATCCTAAAATTTTAAAAATGTTAAATATAGTATATTTTGTATATAAAATAATTTTGAATGTTTTTTAATTATACTTTTTTAATAAATACTTTTTCTTTATAGATAAATGGAGTATGTTACTTGTTGCAAGAAATATATGGGATTGAAAACAAACACACCAGCTCAGGGCAAGGTTAGTACTGCATAATCTCTCTAAATATTAAATAAGCTGTATAGAATGGGACATATTTTAACATTTAAGGGAAAGGGAAAACAATTTTAGGAACCATTAATTCTTCTCTTATGACGTACAAACAAAATTTAAAATTCCTTTAAAAGCAATAAAATTGTTTTTATTTTTAAATGTTTGCATCAGGGATATGAATACTGGCTTTATAGACGAGGGAAATAAACCTTGATGTCAAATATTAAAAATTCTTTACAACATGACAGCATGTATGAAAGTAAACATGGTCCATTGACCTTCAATTGTGGCAATATGGTCACAGTACTTTCTGACAACACACCCTGTATTACAATTGCTTTGACTCTTGACATTTAAGACTCCTCTTTATTGTCAAGTTTAAACTGTAGTTAGGCATTCAACCTGTTATCATACTTCAGTGGTACCCGTACTAGGCCACAATTAGATGAGGAAAAATGGAAACTGCTCATTTAAAGCATGGGAAGTAATTCCAACTCCGTTTGAAAACCCTAAGCTTAAACGCAACCCTAACACTTATACCAGCTAATCTTTATTTTAGTGTGCAGTTTTCCCCTAGCACTTATAAAGTTATGAGCACACATAACTGGCAACCAAATAACCACACGGAACCAATGATCAACCACCGAGTGGTTCTTTACATCACCAAGTGATTTATTCACTGCACCTTTGCGTAGATGGTGATGCGGGAGTCGCAGACAATGATGATGATGATGATGATAGTTCAGAATGTGTAGTCTGCCTCTCTGATTCGCGGGACACCTTAATCCTCCCATGCAAGCATCTCTGCCTGTGTAGCACTTGTGGTGAGTTAATACATTTGTTTTATTGTTTAATCTAACCGTCTGCTCTCCAGTCTTATCTACTGGCATTAGGGTGGGTTACTTATGTTTGTGAACAACATGGCCATTTCAGTTTGCTTAATATTTGGTTTATAAATTAATTACTTCAAATTTCACATATTTTTTGTAGATACGTCAAAGTGTTTAATCATTAGAAGGCATTAAGCTTAACATGTTGTTTAAGGACTGTTGCCACATCACATACATAAAGATTGTAATACTTTTCTTGCAACAGTTTCACAGACACTACAAAGTGCCATTAATCTGTTATTTAAAAACCGGGTTAATAAAATCCTTTCAATATCAGCCAAAAGTTCTAAACTCCATTCAATTTCAGCCAACCAACTACGTTTCCAGCAAAGTGGTTGTCCAATATGTCGACAGTCGTTCCGAGCTCTTCTGCAAATCCGAGCAGTCCGCAAAAAATCTGGATTAGCCCCTCTAAACGAGGTTCAGAATGTTGAAGATGAAATCAATGACGATGAATCCGTCCATTCAAACGGTGCGTCGGAACATTTGGCACCAAAAGAGTGTTTGTGTATTTGAGAAGAATCTTAGGACAGGCTAATCATGTTTGTACACATTATTGGGAAAACACAAGGGACGTTATCACACGGCCAATCATTACAAATTGCATTTAAGAGCCAACCATCGGGTTAACTATGCTATTGCAGTGTGTTGTTTATAATTATTTGCAGAAATACTTATAACATGTACACCACTTATAGGTTTATGTTGTTAAAATGCTGTTTTTTTATGTTATAATTTTAAATATTCGACTATTTTTCTAATACCAATACAAAAAAGATTTTTTTCTTGTAATAGTAATAAGATGTTGTGTTTTAACGCATTGTTTTAGTATAAAGTTTAATTTATTTCCAATATTGGTTATTAAATCCATTGATTATTTTTCTTTGTTTCTTGATAGAGACCTAATCTACAAAACCAGTACGAAACAAAAATTAATAACATTTTTTCTTCCAAACTTGCTTTATAGTACAGGTTTCATACTTTAAATAGTTTTTTATATCCAATCATATTGTTCAAGCATAATGCTTCCTAGTTTTAACAAGTTTTTTTATGCAGTAATATCTATAAGGAATCCGATCAAGCCTGATTTTGCCATCAAATGTAAACAAATTATACATGTAGCTGAGGATGGTACCGAGCTCCCGTTTGAGGTACAAATTCCTCCGGGATACGAAGTTGTTCCTCTCATCGATGCCATCAATGGACAAGTGTCCGGCTCCATGTCTTCACTCAGTATGGATGGTAAGTGTGGAAATAGTTTAGCAAAGACAAAACCAAAAGTATAGTTGAGTTATGGTTCGATTTAAGTTTTGCTTTAGAGTATGACTTGTCAGTTAGTTTTCACAGTGAGTGTAAAAATATTTTAGCAATCACCAAACCTAAGGATAGTATAGGTAGGGAAACTATAATTGAAATTTCACATAAACACTTTGAAGGAAAGTTAGCAGTCGATTCAAGACTTAAGAGTACTGCTCGACATAGTTTGGCAATGACAATAATAAAATACAGGAAGTATGGAAACTATGCACTAACAGGGATAGTTAAGGTTGTAGTTAAGATTAAAAACTTAAACATCAGGCTTAAAAGGGACGGTTGGGTTTAATTTAAGGCAAGGTTAAAGGTCAGGGTTGGTGTCATATCATTTAGTGAGTAGTTTCTCTTATATTGTGAAAGCTATCAATTATGCATCAACTTTAATGACCTGGTAACCACTGGATTTTATTCCAACTCGATCATCGCTGTAAATGCATGCATCTATAATTTAAATGAGCATCTAAAGCCTTATGGTTTATACAGACAAAATTGTTCATTACCATCCTTAACGAAATAAAACCAAGATCAGATAACTCTGTATCAATAATACACAATGTATTTTAACATTTTTTTCTGTTTCTTTTTTTAAACATTTTTATTTTCTTGTTTTCCCTTGTGATTACCCATGTTATAACACCCCTTACGTTTTTCCATTCACAGAAATAAACCACAATTATTCTCTATATTTAAATTTTTCTGTTTTCTTAATTTTTTATAAAAATGCCTTTATTGCATGTTTTTATTTTGGAAAAATGAAATAAACTGACTAACATTTAAACTACTTGTCCAACACTAACATTTAATTAATGTCTTTTCATAAAACTTAAATAATAGGGGCCGAAGGAGTGCGGGCTTCCAGTTCAGTTTCCAATTTATCAACTGGTTCATTCAACCGTAGATCTTCCAAGAAAAGGAAATCAAAATCTATGGTAAGTTTAATTTTTTTTAGTTTGTTATACAATTTATTGACCGTACAACAAATGTGTGGTTACTAACTGTGGTTGGATAAGAAGAATTTTAGTTTCCTAAGATTTAAATCTAAAATAAAATTTTTAACACTAATTAGTAATTGTATTTTTCCTAAAAAATATAACGTCGTTTTATAACAAAAACGGAAATGTTTTTTTGCCAGTTTGATATCGCATTAAGTCTTTGGATTGTAATATCTTTTTTCTTTGATTCAAAATTTTATCAATAACCCAACTCATTTTGTTCCGCTATAAGCACTTTTAATTAGTAAAATAAAAAATAATTCCTAATCATTTCCTATTCGAATTGAAATAATCTTGATTCTAGAATTAACCTTCCTTGCAACAAACTTGGGCTATCCGAAAAAAAAGTTTTTTTAACGAAAGATTCAATTCAGAAGGTTGAAGTGGAGAACGAAGTCTCTTCGTTGCAAAATGTTGATCCCGATGTTGTAGTCCGTAGCAACAGTGGGAGCACACGAAGAAGACGATCTCACAGGAAACAAGGATCGATGAAAAAGTATTCAATCGCCTCCGAAACCCAGGTATTCAGTATGCATAGCAAGGTTACTTCATCTTCATGTTTTAACCAAAAATCCTAAAAAGTCTCCTTTTGTTGAACTCCACAACTGGAAATTTGTTTTTTTTAAAGTAAGCTGTCAGGCAGGTATTTTCAGTCATTTGGACGTTTTTAGAAATACCTGACGTAAAAGTTTTGTCAGTTTTACTTTGCATTCGACTTTTAATTAAACCTTTAAATAAGCAAATGAAGATAATTTTACTTAATTTTTAAGCAAAATTAATTGTCTAATATAAGCTTGACACCAGCCCAAAAGATTTTCTTCAATTTACTAGCTAAAATTAATAGTCCATTAAATAGTAGCTTAACACCCCACCACATTAGTTGTTATTTCCCCAATTTACTATTGATGTTTTGCTTAAAGAACCCTTTTTACAACATTGGAGTATATGTCCCTAAAAGTTTGTGTTTAAAAAAAACATTTTTACAACAATTTATCTAATATTATTTTCCTTTTTTTTAACACACAGGCTGAGGCTTCTACGGAGAACTCAACTTCAGTTCAAAACGAAACAAATCCAATTGTTGCTGTTGAGATAAATATGGGTATAGATATTCCATTGCATTCGCAGTTTAATATAGGATAATCCTGTTTTATCTCCTGAATCGGAAAACGCAAGTGGTGCTATAAAATGAACAATCCTCAGATTACCTTATTCCCCCCTTTAGGTTTATGAAGCTATACTGATCACCACTAAAATATAGAAATATTAAAATAGAGAAATGTTTTACTAATCTTATAACCCTTACAACGTTACGTTTATAACTATAGGAATGCAGAAATTTTAATATTTTCAATCCTACTAATAATAATGTGGTTAATAGCGTATTTTGGTATTAATTTCTTTTGTTTTATATTTTAGTTCTTAAAATATAAAATATGTAAATGATTTGGAAGTATTTTCCAACCCTTGTAGACTTGTATTATAGATTACTAAAAAAGATAAATTAATAAATACAGATTTTTTTCAGCACCTCCCTTATTCACCCCCATCGATGTTGATACCTTAGAGCAAAAAGCTGATGTTCCGGATATCGATGATCTAGATCACGTCGATGATGATGCACACACCTCAACATCCCAACACATGTATGAGCATGTTGACCAAAGTAAGCCATGTATATGAGCATGCTAACCAAATGAAACCAATTGCTTTAAAGATCTATCCAACAAAGATGTTTATCCCATTCAAAATATATGCATTATTTTTATACAGCGCTTGAAAGTGGTCAAAGCAGTAGCACAAGCAGCAATGGACTTTTAAGGGAAGATGGTTCATCAAACGTTGATTCGGTAAACTAATCTTTTGGTTACATTTTTATTACACCAACACTGGTCTTGAAATGTTTTGTACTTCTAATTGTTTATCCACAGTTAAATTGAAATGAAAGTGGTATTAATTAAATATTTATTGTTCACTTCAAATTATTACAGGATATTTATGTTTAATACACATAAAGCCATTGGACTAATGGGTTAAACTGAAACAGCAGCATAATATTAAACAATAGCTTGGGCAGCTGGACCATAGAGGTCCTTCTACTTTGTACAGGTCCAGTGGACCTAGCAGACCAGTTCTTTGCTGACAACAACGCATGTCATAGAGCTAAATTAAATATCAATACCGGTACTGTCATGGCTATTTACAGTACTAAGTGCAAAACCAGGAGTTTGATTTTTACCAGAGAAGAAATTTTTCCGCAGGACCAAAATATTGTATATAAATTCAATGTTTGTTTTAACAACGAGCCCATTCTTAATGCAGCCGGGTAGTTTTGTGGAAGAAGGATCACTTATGCAATCAAACAGAGGTGACAAAATAGCAGAGGAGCAAGTATGACTATTAACGTCCTGATGACAATTCTAATCAAATGCAGTTTTTCACTTTCATTGTGAATGGTGTGCAAATTTCTTTTTTCTTTCGCATTTCATATATATATATATATATATATATATATATATTTAAAATAAATATATATTTCTATATATTTAATTTTCAATGGAAATCTTAAACAATCAGATTTCTGTGATTTTGTGTGACACCCGAAAGAGTATCTTATAATTCACCAGCATGTTATATCTCAATTTATCCCGACATTAAGCAATTACCTCCTAAACTTGCTGACAGCTGCAACTTAAATATATATACTGTGACCATATGCAAATATACATTTCATCTTGCGCCCTTTATGGATGCCAGAGCTGGGCTGGTTTTCCTTATTGATGTAGTATAAACTAAAAAAACTTGTCAATTTATCAATCACATTTAAATTTACTACAGAAAATTATCAAATAAATGGTCATTTAATTAAAATTATTTTTTTTGCTGGATTATTACTGCAAGTTAAATGAAAAACATGAAATTCTCTTTATGTTATTAAAATTTATCCGCTGTGTCACGCTTTCTGTAAATTGATTCTCGAAAATCTTTGTAGATAATATAAGTCTTCCTAAAATGAGTGTGCAAAGTAATTGTTTTAATTTAGTTGTATATGTATATATAGATCATCTTTGTGCACTTAAGCTTTATAACTAATGATTGTATATTTAATAATAAACGTATAAACCAGAATCTTGCCTATTTTTGTATCATTGAAAAGTTCAGATTATTTTGGGCAAACATTATCCACAATCCCAAGATGTTTTAAACCATCGTAGAAAAAAAAATTTTGGTGTGGTTTGTCTTTTTTTGAACAAGCCTTGATAACTTCCTGGGCCATTACTCCACCCACAATGGCTGCAACTGGGCTGAGAACAGAAAAACAAAAGTTATGAAAATCATCCGATACAAAATCAACTTTCATTCCAGCTTCGGCCAAGACTTCTGCTTTGATTAAATTCAACTTGACTTTATCTTCATCGCTTTGTTTCGGCAGCCTTGAAAATTTTTCCTGAAATTTGTCTACAATTTGCATTTTATAAAATACACTGGACGACTGACGTAAATTCCTTCTACTTCTCTTTCTCCAGTCTTCTTTGAGAGCTGTCTCGTAACTACAGAACTGGATTGTTTTCTTCACTGAAACAGAGTCTTGTTCTTCTTTCTTTATTTTCTTTTCCGGTGGTGCGTTTTCCACTTGGATTATGTCCTCTTCTCTACTACTAACTTCTTCAACATACTCGTGATCTCCTAAATCCAAGAAACAATATCCAAAAAATCCAAAAACATCTCCGCAGAAAAACTTCACATTTTGATCACGACAAAAAATATTCAGTTTTTTTCGCTGTTGTAATGTGCAGCGTGTCACACAAACAATGTCAAAATTTGAAAAATATTTTTCATCCATCGAGTCAATGTTTTTTGTTTCCACGTCAACCATAACATTGGGGTTTAGTTCTTGAGTTCGCGCCTTTGAAGCCTCTGCTATGTTTGTTCCCAGATGCTCTTTTGTAATAAGCAATTGGGAGCAAAGATCTTCCTTGCATACTTCTTGGTCATCCAATAATGTTATTGAATATACTCCTGCCAACACAATATTCTTCACTACTTCTGATCCGAGACCACCAAGTCCTGCAACCAATATTTTGCTCTGTCGCAACCTCTTTTGTGCATCCAGACCCCAAAGTCGGATTTGCCGGTCGTATTGAGCAAATTCCTCATTTGTAATTTCCCCGGTGAGGGCCATTATATGGCTAAATTACATAAACTACAACCTGTAGGATGGACAAATATAACATAAAGGGTATATTTTAACGGGCTAATTTTTAGAACCCATGAGCTTGAATACCTTTTTTATGAGCGGTACCAAAACACAACCATTTTTATAAATTTTTACAAGTAAATACATGTCCCGCCGTTTAGTCTGTCAGTTTACTGCGTCGCCTTTACAATCGCACTTAACGGAAATTGCCTGAATCGGCTTAATGGGTTCTACCCAATTTAAGGAGCGCTTCATATACAACACATTGCAATAGCTCCGGTAACCCGACGGTGGGCGTGAGGTGATCTGACGATTGCCCGTGTGTAAACCCCCTTGGTTTTCCCATTCACTGGGATAAACATGATTGTCCTATCCTATGTCCAGTGTTGGGTTATCTCAGCTACTGTGTTGTGAATTTTAGACGTAAAGTTTTAGTGGAAACCACCGGGTTCGGGCAATGCCGGTTAAGTACATATTGCAGTGCATGATGAATGAGATTTAAATTACTAGTTTCTGTTTATGTCATGTTTGCTAAAAAAAAACAACTTTGCAGTAGCACACTAGCAAAAATTCGCACCTTATGGAATTATTATTATATTTATGTTGAAAAGGTCTATAATACTTGATACCCACTACCCTTACAAACAATTAAGAAACACTATAATAATACTCCCGCCAATATTACAGATGTGTCTTTCGTCATACTTGAATAAAGATGAAAAATACCCAAAAATGTCAAGAAAGTGTACTAGGGTAGTTAATAAAAAAATACAAAAAAATCTCTTTAAATATAATATGATATTTTTGTTTTTGAATTCTGTAAGCTTATCGGATTAATTTAGTGGTAATAATGAAATAACCAACAAAATAAAAAACGACCTATAGTAACCCCAAACTACACGCCAATATTGTGCACTGTAGCGTAACAATTACAGCTGGCCGAAGAGTCAAAAATTTGCAGATCATTGTTAAATGTTGTAATAAAAAGGTAAAAAAATATTACTTTTTTTAAATGTACATTTTATATATGCCTACACGAGCATGTTACTTCATTAGTAGACAGAAGCTCTGGCCTAGTTTTTAAGATTTGGAGCTAAGACGATTGTTTTTACTCTTGTTTTATCAGTTTTGTTTTGTGTTTAGAATTCTGCTTCCTCTTTACTGGTACTATTCTTATCCATTTGGTAGTTACAGTTCATCCAATGTTTCGTTATGTAAGTTTAAATTTATTTACAGATAACTTTGGTTGGTTAGCTTAATCTGTAAGAGCATTGATGGTATGTAGGAAAAACTTTGTACAGTTGATGGCTAGACAAGTGCTTTGCAACCTTTTTTCACTAAAGGAACATTTAGAAACTTGTTAAATTGACGGCACATAGCAGTCAAAATTTTACAATCGGAGTTTTCTTACAAGCTATGTACATTTGACATTATATTAGTGAAGCAGCTAATAGCCGTAAAATTCAAATTTTGTAAAATCCTTTTAATTGATTAAAACTGTGCCTAAAAATATTATTGTTTACCCGCAGCACAGTAGTGTGTCGCGAAACACTGGTTGCAGAGCACTATGCGATACAATGATGTCCTAGTATATGACACTTACGGACATCACTCTAATACAACACACTGTAATAAGTTAGGTAACCCGCCGGTAGACATAGGATAATCTGTTTATGTGTTTAAATTTTATTTACAGCTATGAAACATCAATATTCTTTATCATATTATAACTGTGGAAACTTCACCTACAAAGTTTTTTAATTAAACAGAAGTTAGAACAAAAACGTTTCAATTAATTTATCGATAATATTTGTGTCGATCTTTTAAGATGTCTCAAAATGATTTGGGTGATTGGTACAGAGGAATTCCGAAAATAACAAGATATTGGTGAATATATATGCTTGTTTCAATTTAATTTTATAAAAACACTTCTTTACCAGTCTAATGAATTGTTTAATTTTTATGTAATCTTTGCATTAAAATGTATATTTTTATGTAATTTTTGCATTAAAATGTGTATATACTAGTTCACTAACATCATTACAAACATCTATCTTTGATTAATTCAGGTTCAGGTTCACTAGCTATCGCTACAATACATAAAAAAATAAAGGGGCCTGTATTCATTGCTATACAATTTTATAACCGGTATATAAATACCAATACATATATGATTATGTAAAGCAACTAAAATTCACCGAGAAAGGGGAAGGTGCCAAGCTAAATGCTTCATCCATGTATATGTACAGGTTCACAGCGTGTGTTGTGGTCCCTCTTGCCGCCAAATTTGGTGTCCTCAGTGCAGGATGGCTTGTTCTCGACTATTATCAATTCTTTCATAATTTTCAGGTAAACGTGAAAAATCAATAACTGTTTTTTAAGTGCACCAATGTTATATAAAACTAAATTTTAAATAATAAAATGTTTGTTTTAATACAATTTGCGTTGTTCTTTTCTTTGTTTAGGCTGTACAGTTAATATTGTATTAAGTTAAATTGGCATGCTGAGCAAATCAATAATATTGAAATTTTGAATATTGTGATTTACTTACGTTTGTGGATATGTTATTTTTACACACTATCAATTAAATGTACCGGTACCTTTACATATTGCTTTTATTTTGTGTACGTTTAGTGTAGGTTACATATAGGTTTTTCTAGGCTTTATAAATGTTGTATATTATTTTATTCTTAACTTTGTTACCGGTACTTGTTATATTTTAAAGTATGTGTAGGAATATTGGGAACTTTAGAGATATTTCTAGGCCATCATCAAAATGTTTTTTTGACATCTAATTTACAGCTGGAGTATCACTCTTAAATGCAAACAGAATTTAAAAATGACAACTTTTAACAAGAAAACTATGCATGTCAGAAGTTTGTTTCTTTGATTCTTACATTGTGTTATTATATCCCATTTAAACTGGATTTTCAATTTTGTTACAGATCTGGAGGCCTCTAACTGCTGCTATTTATTACCCTATCACACCAATGACAGGCTTCCATTATCTTATTACGTTATACTTCCTGTACAGCTACTCCATAAGACTTGAAACTGGTAATGGTTCTTTTTTTAGTAATAATACTCGAACTCTGTATGTTGTAACACTAATCAACTAAGAATGAACCCCAGTTTTATTGACTGGTACCATCATCAAAAATAATATATCAAAAAACTAGTATATCAAAAAAATGTTACCAGTAAGTTAATGCCTTACCCTGTATAGGATAAGATGTGTGTTTATAAAACTTTTTGGTGTTTAAGAAAATGTTAAGTTGTTTTTTTGAAACAGGTATCTTCAATGGACGACCTGCTGACTATGTGTTTCTTCTGGTGTTTAACTGGGTCACAACCATTGTATCCTTACAACATTTGATTCTGATATGTTTATTTTTTAATTATTTTTGAGTTTTATCAAAATATGAATCAATAATGTTTTAAGTGTTAAACATTTGTAAACATTCTTACCTGTATATAATTGGTACATATGCTTTGTTCTTTCTGTTTACCTTAACTCAACACCATCAGATTCTTGCTCTTGCCTTAAACATACCGGTAAGTCAATCATTATTACAAGCTTTAAATCATAATTTTTCATTTATTAGCCTGTCTGCCCACATTTTCTTTTACATTGCGTTTTGGACCCAAATGTTGTTATGAAATCCAATTCAAAAATTGTTCAAAGCTTTTATCAGATTCAAAAAAGATTGTTGATTTTTTTACCTGTATTTAGTTATTTTTCAGTATAAACCACTGTTTAGGTAGGACCTTTTATCCATTTAAGCATAATTTGTTTCTTCCACCAGTCACTTACTTGTTCATACTCCATAGATTGTCTTTGAACTTCTTGTCCTTGCTGCCTTGTACATATGGTGTCAAATTAACCGAGACCAGATTGTATCTTTCTGGTTTGGTACCAGGTTCAAAGTAAGTGGCGCAGTTGCTTGATAATGTACTTTTATAAAAAAGTATCGTTTCCATTGGTCATGATTTAAACTTGCCTTGTGATGGATTATCATTCATTAAAATTAAAGTAAATAAATAAGATATTTGAAGTATTTGCATTCTGGATAATAATTACAACGATAATTATGGGACGTTTAAGTATAGCGTTTCATATCTGATCAATTCTCCCCTGATCACTCTTCTGCATAGATTTACCTACTTGACAGTAGTTGCCTTGATAGGGTGGATTCAAATAAACTTAGTAGGGATACTAGATAATATGGCAGTTATCTGTGTTAAATTCTTTATATATTTTCTTCCTCTCCCGGCCCGGGATGTACAATATAGAATTTCGAATCTTTGAGATTCGAATCTTAAAGGATTCGCACAAAGAAAGTAGGTCACTTTAGTCGGGCTGTAATTACGTGGTTTATCGCACCTTTAAATATGACACAATTTATTTCATAGGCGGAAAAGTTATTTAGAGACAAAACATGTTTAATAATGGCAATAATATTTCCCCTAAAAAAACTATGTTTCTAATTAACACAAAGAATGATTTCCTTTGTGTCCCATTATTTAGTTAGGTGATTTTATAGTGATTAATTTAATATACATTTGCCTGGTTTAATGTTTAATTTTACTGGGACAATAATAGCCAGTTTTAATACCAACCTGAAAAAACAAAAATCGTCCGATGTTTTAGAGGATTTTACTCAGCCATCCATTGCAACAAAAACCTCCTAGACTATCATCCTCCCTCCTGGCAGATGGCATTTAGAGACGTTACATATTATTGAAAAAATATGTAATGGTAAAATATTGTTTGACTTTGTAAATTGCTCTCATCACAGTTTAAAAGCATTTTGCTAGTTCACTATATTTTACAATCATTTACCACCAGGTATATATAATTCTTAAATGAGAAAATATCTGCACAGCAAAGCAAATTTAAATATTTGGTAAAACATTCTAGAATAGGATTCCAAAATTTAGATTCGATATACATTATTCTAGAATATTCTACAATACCTAATTATCCTATATTGTGTATCCCAACAGTTTCCGGGTAAAAATGACTGTGAACCACAACTACCCCACTTAAAAACTATATTTTGACAAGGCGATTAATAATTTTGATGTATATACAGTACACCCTACTAGTCTAAACTAATATATCTACTTTCTATTTTTAGGCTGCTTATCTACCCTGGGTGTTGTTCGCATTTAATCTAATTATTAGAGGAGGGTAAGTGAAATTGCATATACTACCTGTAACTGTGCAAAAAAAATACAATGGACAGATTTTAAAAAAAGATCAGAACTGATGGCAAAACCACAGTAGTTGAACCATATTAGCTACAAAGACATGATATTACATAAGAAAAAATAACAGACGTCGCCGATAAACCTGAAATTAAAAATGGTACTTTACCACACAATTTTCTTCAGGGCCTATTTTCTTATTTAATTTTTGTTTTAAAATTAATGTTTTTTGCCTAGGTTTGAAGATCTGTTTTTTTGGGTTTGTACAGCCTAAAAATGCAAATATTATTCTCCAGGGGCATCCATGAATTGCTTGGTATATTTGTTGGCCACACATACTTCTTCCTTAAGTTTAAATATCCTCTCGATTTTGGTGGCACTTCTTTGATTGAAACTCCCCAATTTCTGTAAGTTTCCATTTATAAACAATAATAAGTTCTTACAAAAAAAAAATAATTTAAATTCTATACAGGTTATCTTTACCGGTAAAGTTTATAAAGCTAATCAATATATATTCGAATATATTTATGGTAAATAACCCTATTTAAGGCTTAATTGCATTTGTTTTAAACCCTACCACAAAAACACAAATGCAGGAAATGTATTTTTTATTCATTTAAATTCATTAAACTTCCCCTTTTACAGTTACAAGTACTTTCCAAACACTAGAAGTGGGGTAAGTGGGTTTGGAGCTGCTCCCGCATCCAGAAGAAGGGAAGAGGACAACGGTGGGGATGTGGGAGGTGGCGCCCGACACAGATGGGGCGAGGGTAGAAGGCTGGGTGATTGAGGTGATACGGTTTCACTTAATTTGTTCACTGCAATATTTTGTCATGGATCGGATCTTTTGTCTTTTTAAAGTTCTTGAATTTCTATGTTTTTGCTAAACCGACAATGTATCATTTCAATTTGTAAATTGCCAGTCATTGTATACCATTACATTTAATGTAGCATGGTGGAATAGTTTAGATATATATCCTGCCAAAGGTAATACTTGGCCATGTAAATTTGTGTGAGAACAATTGCTCTGTATTACAATGTGTAGATGTTAACTCAAAATTTACAATATTCAAGTAAAAGTCTTTCTCATGAAAATTGCTTAATGTATACGTGCAATGGTTAACAAGGAATGTTTCGGAATAAAACTTTATCAGTCGTTTGGTCATTGTTAAAAAGTTCCTAAAACATTTATTTTCATTTACATCAGAAATGTGAACTTCGCTAAGTCAGAATTGTTCGGAAGTCAGTGTTGAGGTATGGTGTTGAAACTTAGTATGTTCTTAGGCAGCACAAAAATCATGTCTCCTTAGATAGCCTACAGGATACAACTAAGTTAAGGTTAATGTGGCAGTCTGCTACTGTCCTTTGACACAACCGAAAACAGCAAATGGTTTTAATCCACAACCTGCTAGCTGAAAGCCAATGATCTAATTTCCAGAGGCTGGATATTGCAAAGTGGCGAGAAAGCTAATTTAGATTATTAGGTCTTTAACAACTTGAAAAGTAAAAGTCTTGCATTAGTATTGGTTATTGGTAATATTATCAAATATTTTCGATTTAGATTTTTTATTTGCTACAATCACAAAACAACATAAATTTACCATTATTATTTTCGTTATTACAATACGCAATAATTTTGTGAAAAATATTAATAAAATTTAACAAATGTATAAATAATTTAAAGATACAAGACAATTTGAGATTTAAAAAAAAATTTAAGTCAAATAATAGTAATGAAAGAAGTCGGTTTCAATGTGTCGTTTTGATCATGAGGTGAGGAAAAACCTGCAAAATAGCAATTTACTAACCATGTCACATCAATTATGTAAGATACCATCTTTAAATTAATTTATAACGCGCAACTCTATTAGGCAGGAAGAAGGTAAACTGCTCAGTAAAACTATGAAAGCTAATTCTACATCTTCCCCAAACACTTATCAACCCCTAACATACCTTAATTTTACCAAACACTTAATTTTTATTTTACTATTAAAACAACTAGATAAAAAATTAAACTACTATTTAGTTTCCCTCGTTTTTGATATCCTTATTTATAAATAAAATATGCTTATAAAGAAAGCACTATAAGGAGATGGAATACATTACCTATTTTTCTCCCTTTGTATCTCGTGCCTTGGATCTCATCTTGTTGAGCTGAGACTCTGCCATCTCTGCTCTTTCTTCAGCATCGTCCAACTCGTGCTGGAGTTTGCGGTACTTGCTCAAGTTCGTGTTGGCTTGCTCTTCCTACAACGATTATTTGTGGAATTAATTCATCCATATTCGTCACAAGATCAATCAACTTACCGCTTCCTCAGCTTGTCTTTTGTATGTCTTCACTTTGATCTGGAGTTTATCAACGAGATCTTGGATGCGAGTCAAGTTCTTCTTATCTTCTTCACCTTGATATGACACTTCCTTCAGTCGTCGCTCTATCTTTCGCTGGCTCTTAACCGATTCACCATTGCGCCGTTGCTCAGAGTCTAGTTCGTTTTCAAGTTCACGAATCTGCGAGAATTAACAGGATTTTGTTTAAACGCAATCAACAAATTACTATGTTCTCATATTTAGTTGCACTTACTCTTGTCTCAAGTTTCTGAACTTGTTTCTTGCCTCCCTTCAGTGCGATGTTCTCTGCTTCATCCAATCTTTGCTGAAGATCTTTCACAGTCTGTTCCATGTTCTTCTTCATTCGTTCCAAATGAGAAGACAGATCCTGTTCTTTCTTTAATTCCTCCGCCATTGTTGCGGCCTAGTATTTGATAGGAACAGAGTTAATTCATCTAACATTTACATTAATTAAAACCAGACGACTTACATCAACAATAGCTTTCTTGGCCTTGTCTTCAGCGTTCCTTTGTTCTTGCACAGATTCTTCAACCTCTCCTTGCATGGTTTGAAGTTCTCCTTCCAACTTTCTCTTTTGGTTGATGAGAGCTGTGTTTTGGGTGTGCAGGAGGTTGGATCGTTCACTGTAGAAATACAACGTAATTAAATGATGGAAAACGACATGCATAATTTCCCCATCGACCGTCACTGACCTGCTTTCAAGAAGTTCTGTTTCTGCCAATTTGCGACCTCGTTCTGCTTGCTCTAGCGCTGATCTAAGCTCATCAATCTCAGCAGTGAGAAGGTTTCCTCTTCGTTCTATCACAGCTGATTGTTCCTGAAGATCCTCGGATTGACGTTGCGCCTCATCCACTTGCATTTCAAGGTCCTTTACAAACGAGCCACAGTTAATATGCCAATTAAAGGAATTAAGTAAAATTAACAAACCTTAACACGGCCCTGAACAGATTTGACTTGCTTCTGGGCTTCAGATGCTTGTCGTGTGGCGTGTCCAAGTTGGATTTCAAGATCGTTAAGATCTCCTTCCATCTTTTTCTTGATCCTGACAGCTTCTTGTCGAGACTTACTTTCAGAATCAAGAGTAGTTTGCATGGATTCAATAGATCGTTGCTGGTTACGACTGCAAAAAAAAATCCATAATTATTTCAAATATTATTTAAACAAACATTTATATTAAAAAATAATTGTCCTTTAATTTACCGTTGGTTGTCCAATTCCTCCTCTTTTTCGGAAAGTCGTCGCTCAAATTCTTGTTTAATCTGAGCCACCTCAACCTGAAGTCGGAGTACTTTTGATTCTTCACCTTCTATTGCTCCTTCTGCCTCTTCAAGCGCTGATTGCATCTCGTTTCGTTCATGTTCAAGAGTTCTCTTAGCTTTCTCAAGTTCGTGGATACTTTTGCCTCCTTCACCAAGTTGATCAGTAAGATCAGCAATTTCCTCTACAAGACACAAAAATTTGTTTAAATTCTAAAATATGTTAAAAATATTAATTTAATAACGAAATTCAATGTTAATTCAAGAACTGGATTTATTACCTTGTAAGTTCTTGTTTTCCCTCTTTACGGTTTCAAGGGCATCAAGAGATTCTTCGTAGGCGTTCTTCATTTTGAACAATTCAGTTGAAAGACTGCGGGCTTCCTTCTGAGATTGCTCAAGCTCAACTTGAATTTCTTCAGATTTTTGTTTGTGTTCAGCAAGAACCTGATAAATTTTAATTAAATTAAACACGTATTAATTGTATTGTTTAATAACTGCAGTTTTACGGTACCTTATCGAAGTTTCTTTGCTTTTTGTCCAAAGCAGCCGCAGCTGAGTTTGACCTTTCCAAATCAATAGTCAGGTCTTCAAGTTCACCCTGGAGTCGGTTCTTTGTCTTATCAAGACTTGATGCCTTGGCTTGCATTGCTTCGACCTGCTCCTCGGCATCTTGGAGGCGGATTGCGAGCTTTTTCCTTTAAAACAAGAGTGGTTGTTATAACTACATACTACCATAGACATTGTTCCAATCATTAACCAAACTTACTTGGCTTCCTCCAATTCTTCAGTTCTTTGAATAGCATCTGTTTCGTATTTGTTTCTCCATTGAGCAACCTCGGCGTTTGCCTTTGATAGCGCCCTCTGGAGTTCAGCCTTTGCTTCTTGTTCTTCTTCGTATTGCTCCCGCAAGAGGTCGTTGTCGTGTCGTGCAGCCTTCAAATAACATTGCCGTTATTACCACTTGGTTTGGCAACATGACAATATTCAAACAATGACAAAAATCAGACAGCATTTACCTGTACAGCGTGGGCGAGTGCAGCTTTTGCTTTGGTCTCCTCTTCAACAACTCGTTTTAATTCATCAATTTGCTGTGAGGAACTGTTCTTGCTGCGAGTAAGTTGAGCCATCAAGTGTTCGCGCTCTTCCAGTTGTCGACCGAATTCACCTGTTTTAAAAAATAATAAGTTAACATATTTATATAGACTAATCATATTTTCTTTTAATATGAACCCACCATTTTCAGATGAGAGTCGAGCTTTAGCTGCGTTCAGCTCATTAACTTCTTTGATGAAGTTGTCATTCTTCATTTTTGTTTCGTTCAATTGTTCCTCTAGGTTTCTTGCCATTTTCTCGTAGTTAAGTTTGGCCTTAGTGACGCTTTCTACGTTCGATGCCAGATCGTCAATTTCCATTTTCATCTCGCTCTTTTCTTTCTCAAGCTTTTGCTTTACTCTTTGCAAGTTGTCGATCTAAAGAGTTTTTGGGTTAGTAAAATAAACATTTATTTATACTTAAGTTACATATGTTTAGTACATTTACCTGCTCACTCATTTCGGATGAAGTGTCGGCATGTTTCTTTCTCAAAGTTGAAACTGTGGCCTCGTGACTTAAGTTCGATTCCTCAAGCTCACGACGAAGTTTGGCGAATTCGGCTTCTCGTCGTTTGTTCAATTCAATCTTTAGAAACGTTAATCATTAAGATAGTATGTTAAGTTTACAAAAAATTAGGGCATGTCAATAAGTAAACATACCTGAGCGGCCGTGGCACCACCTGCTTCTTCCAGTCGCTCACTCAACTCTTCAAGTTCTCGAGAGAGATCAGCTCGCTGTTTCTCAACCTTGGCACGAGCAGCTCTCTCTGCTTCTAATTCCTCCTCAAGCTCCTCAATTCTTGCTTGTAGCTCCTTGATTTTCTTCTGAAGCTGAGAAACGAGAGCTTGTTCATCTTCAAGCTTGGTCGCAAGTTGACTGTACTCAAATTCTTGTTTCTTCAATTTCTCTTCGAGACGCTGCTTGTCGTTCTCAAGATCCATGACAGTTTCCTGAGTAAGACGAAGATCTCCTTCCAACTTCCTCTTGGTTCGTTCAAGCTCCATTCGGAGTTTTTTCTCTTGTTCAAGGGAAGCTTCCAACTACAATCATCAAGTTGAATTTTAAACTTGAAATAGGTACAATGTTATTAAACTGGGATATTTTACTTACGTCATCAACTTGTTGTTCAAGCTTAGCTTTCTGCTTAGTCAAGCTGTTGACCTTGTCTTCCTCAGATTGAAGATCGTCCAGTGTTTGTTGATGTGCTTCCTGCAAGGCTTTCTTTTCTTTTTGGAGCTTGGCAATTTGTTCATCTTGAGTAGCCAACTCTTCTTGGAGATTTTTCAACTGAATTGAAAAATGCATCAAAAAAAATTATTAAACATTTGAATATTGTTGACTTACCTTGTTCTCAGTTGCGTGCTTCTCCTTTTCAACCTTTGCCAAAGTAATCTCGAGATCATCAATGTCTTTCTTTAGTTCAGAACATTCATCTTCCAATTTTCTCTTCTTGGAAACCAACTCATTGTTAAGCTCTTCTTCGTCTTCTAATCGCTCTGTGAGCTCTTTGATTTTCCCATCCAATTCGACCTTCGTCTTGATGAGTTGATCACAACGATCCTCACCGTCATCAATTTGGTCTTGTTGCTAAAAAGCAATCATTAAGTCAAATTTATCTAATGGTTATTAGCTGTATGTATTGGTAATGTTCTTACCGCTTGTAATTGCATAACAAGATCGTTCTTTTCTTGAATAAAAGAAACTTGCATTTCTTCCAATTCTTTTCTTCTCTTGGTTTCTTTTTCTAAATTGACTTTGGTTTCCGCGAATTCCTTCTCCATTTCTTCAAGTTCTTTTGCGGACTCGGCTGTCTTGAGAAGAGGCTTAATCTTGAACATGAGTTTCATCCATTCGCAGTTCGCCATTCCGAAGAATGCTCGCAAGTTGGATTGGATAATTCGGCAAGCTTGTCTGAAATTAGTCATAAAAGGTAGTTACTACTTGTTTATAAAAGTTTTATTAAGTTGTCTAACCTCCTCTCAATCATCTTCTGGTATTCTCTTCGCATCAACATTCCTCTCATGCGTGCTTGGATCAGTTTAAAGATGGAAGACAATTTGTTGTCTCTCATTTCTTCGAGTTTACCAATCATACCAGCTCGGAAGAACACCTGAAAGAATCAAAACATTTTGCATCTCGAAACAACCTTAACATATAGATGTACCGCACCTTGGTATGACCTAGTTTGTACGCTTCGTGATTAATATCAATGCTTCCAAGCAACTTTTCTGAAGACTTTTTGCTGTCCATAAATTGCCCTTCAGGTGCAGCATTTGGGTTTAAAATTCGGTATCTGTAGACAAAACCAATATTTTTATTTAATTATCTGACATTATACATAGCCTATGTTAACATTACCTTTGTTTAAAGTCTCCGTAAGGAACCCTGTTAGGAAATCCCTTCCTGCAAATACGAATACCTTCCAACACACCGTTGCATCGAAGCTGGTGAAGAACCAAGTGAGAATCCATTTCTCCTGGACATTTTCGTTCGTTTGGAATGAGACAACGTACGAAATGTGGAGCTGTCGATCTAAAATAAATTTAGTTATTTTTTGTAAATTAACAAACTAAAATAATATTACCTCAAGTTGGTCATGAGAGCGTTAAGAGATTGTCTGTGCAGAGAAGACACAGTCATAAAGGAACCTCCCTTCTTGCGTTTGCCTCCTTTTCCGCCACCGCCGCTTGCAGCTACATTTCAAAATGACCGTATTAACCAATTGGTAAACAGTAACGCTGGGGCGGCTTACCTTCTTCTGGGCTGACATAACCTTCCCAAATAGTTTGCATAAGTTTCATTGAAGCTTTCTTGTAAAGATCAACGACACTATTGTTCAGAGGATCCTTGTTTTTCTCCAACCATCCACAAATGTTGTATTGTACCTGCAACATAATCAGCATTCAAAATCCTGCTTAATTGATTGTTAATAACTTTAACATACGGTTCCTGCGTAATGGTAAAGCTCGAAGTGCGCTTCGTATTTAGTCTTCTTTACAGGTTTTCCAAATGCCTTGCTCTTTCCGAGATGGTTTTGATACAACTTGTCTTTGAACGTGTCATCACTGGCTTTCGGGAACATGCATTCTTCTTCAAGGATGGACATGATTCCAAGGGGCTGAAAATGTAAACACCAAGACATAAATATTGTGCCGTGTGTTTTCCAAGCAAAACGTGCGTATTTGTTTCAAAGTGTAAGAACCTTTTTGGATTACCTTTTCAATGAGTTCTATGCAGGCTGCCAAGTCCATTCCGAAATCGATGAAAACCCAGTCAATTCCTTCTTTCTTGTATTCTTCTTGTTCAAGTACGAACATGTGGTGGTTAAAGAACTGTTGGAGCTTCTCGTTTGTAAAATTGATGCACAGCTGCTCGAAGCTATTGCTCTGTTGGTAAGGATTAGTGTATATAAGTAACCCAGTAACACATTTTCTACTTGTGTGGACCCTTATTTAATACTTACGTCGAAAATTTCGAAACCGGCAATATCCAGCACACCAATGAAGAAACTTCTGGGCAATTTAGTGCTAAGTGTTTGATTGATAAGTTTGACCAACCAATCGAAGTGACGACCGAACAACCCTTTGCTAAGAGCTCCGATGCCGTAGCTCACCTAAACGTACACCAATGAGTTTTCACATCGTCTGTTGCGCGAGTCGATAAGACCAAAACTTACCTGGTGGCATGACTGTCCCTTGGTAACGTATTCGTTTCCTACTTTTACACGAGGATGGCAAAGATACTTGATGAAATCAGCTGAGTTCAAACCAAAGAGGTAGGCCACTTTGTCGGCATCTAAATACAAAACAAAAAAAATATATCTATACACACACATAATAATTCGCATGTGGACAACTCCATACCTTCTGTGCCGTCAGGTTCTGCCTGTTCCTCACGCTGCTTATTCTTGAATTTCATGTTTTGCTGATGCATAATACCGGCCATAAGGCGATAAATGCCTGAAATTTCTTCTTGGTTGAAACCGAGAACACGAAACGCGTCCTGAAGGAAATTATACAGATAACATAATTGTCATGTATGTTAATGTATTATATATATACTAAGTACGTACATCTGTAAGCAACAATTCGGCACCGTCGTCCATACTTGGTACGCTCACCACTCCTTGTGAAATTGATCTGTAATCGTACGGATCCTTGGTCACCAGAAGTTGATCTATAAGCAATTTATATATTAATTATTGTGAACATCAACATGTTTTACACATTATCTGAAGAACGATCTTACCAATGAGCTCCGGCTTTGAACCAGAGATGATCTGGTAGAAGATGTGGTAATTTCTCTCTCCTTCTTGTTGGTAGATTACACGAGATTTCTCAAGAAGATCTGTCAATTACGTAACAAATGTAATGAAGAATCATATAGACACATTTTGTTTGTCATTTGTTCTACTTACAATGTTCAATATCTCCCGATGCAAGAAGACCGGTGCTACCGAAGTGGATTCGGATGAATTTACCCTGAAATAAATGTTTTGTCTCTTTTGACTTATTCAATAAACACATTTAGCGCGCCGCACTGATCAATACTTACGAAACGAGATGAATTGTCGTTTCTCACAGTCTTAGCGTTACCCAAAAGCTTCCATAGCCGGGTTACATTGAACAATTTGATCTTCAAGTGTTCCCTGTTAAAAAGAAGTATTATATATGACAAAAATTAACATTTCCACAAAAATCAGTTTTAATTTTTTCAATTACCTTTCCGTCGTCTTGCGATCCTCCGAATGCGGCGACCAAAGCAAAATATTGAATAACTTTCTTGGTGTTTACAGTTTTTCCAGCTCCGGATTCACCACTACGAAATATTGGGTTATAAATGAATTTAATACACTTTAAACATAACTTACGTGATCAACATAGATTGATTCTCTCGGTCTGTAAAACGAAATGAGGACAAATAATTATTTAACTGTAGAGTTATTTGTTTTATAGCTTTAAACATGTGATAGGGTCGTAATTATGTCCGTATTTTAAATATATACTGTGTATGAATCGGCGACATTGGGTATTTAGTCACACAAACCCTGTACAAGTAATGTTTAAGACTTACTCATCAACATCTCTGTGTACGCGTTATCAGCGATGGAATAAAGATGAGGAGGCATCTCAGTTCGACGTTTGCCCTTGTAGGCAGCAATGACGTAGGGTGCGTATACCGGCAGCATCTTGTAGGGATTCACGGTCACACAGAAGAGACCAGAGTACGTCTGTTGAGTTTAGTTTTGTTAAGTTATTCTGCTATAAAAAAATGGTTTAAACAACATACGTAGATCATGAAAGATTCGTATCGACTTCGAAGATTGTTGAGAACGCTAGCTTCGTTGAGGAAAGTCATGCCCGCCATGTCTTCGCATTTCTCGTATCGAGGAGGATTCATTTCTTGGAGATCATCTTCCTTTACCGTCATTTCCTGCATAAATAAAGCATTAAGATTGTGTTGATTACAACATGCCACTTTAAGTGTTAGTAAGACAATTTACCTTTCCACCGTCGCAAGCCTTAATAGTGCATTTGCCTTTGTCAGTCTTGATTAGTTCGCCTTTGACGTATGCGTTTTCTTTGTCCGGAAACCAAACGTACTTCTTGCCTGCAATAATCCATTAATACATTTTTTAAACGAAATAATAGAATAAATTATTTCTAAAACAAGATCAACTTACCATCGGGTTTCTGGGTCTGATTGGCAATGATTTGCTCACGAGATAAACGGAGATACTGGGCGGCATCTTGACAAGCTTCGTAATCAAACGACATTTTGAGAAAACTTTATGTTACAACGACTTAAGACTTACGAGAGAAAAACCCTAGTTTATCTTTTGAAATAAAGGTATACTTACCACGGATGTAATTCCATTACTTGCTAATTGTTGAAATACAGTTAGGCTTATGGTACAACAAATTTAAAACACCCTTTTTATATAAAGAAATTATAACAGAATATCGCTGGATTACTTCTTTTGTTCCTCGACCATTAAAGCTCAACTGGTGGGAGGACTACGACTTTTCATTCCAACAAAGCTTCTGCTTTTATACCTTACACCAATTATCACTTTTGAGATTTAGGACGCAGCTGATCTGTCACCGTCGGCAACTCATCACCTCATAGTTCACCGTTAAAAAAGTTGTAAGGTTTTTCATTTTTCTACCTGCCATCTTTATCATGTGTTACGATACTAGTTTATTTGCTGTAGAAGCATAAACCTTCCCTGCTCCACATTGTATACCATTTAATGTTTATAATATGACCAATACTAATTTATAATATATTACTATTTTGATGCGACTGAATACGAAAACAATTTATTTTACGGACTGATTATAAGCCCTATGATGGGCTTATTACTAAGATCGACTTTTTATTTTTGCTAAGCAATGTTTCTAATACTTAATCGTCACCAAGACCATTTTGTATAGAATTGATATATGAATCGGTGGCGTAACCATTGAGACCTTTTTTGTAAGTAAAAATCGGTAGAAAAATCGGTCGCATTATAGCATTCGACCACACAACGGTCCAATACGTACATAATCCACTGGGAGCAATCTGCAGGTTTCGTTCCCACTTACTTTCGGCCGACGGTTTCGGCGCGTTGCCATTGTTAGCTAAATGACAAGTTATTTCGTACGTCTTGTAGGCTTCCTCTATCTATGTGTATTATTATTTCATATACCATTTTTAAATATTCTACGTACAAAATTGGTGTTTATTTATTATCGATTTACAGCTGCCATAAATTGTTTTACCTGCGTTGAAAATTAATACTTTATTTATCATCCAGAAATAAGCTTATGAATAGTATGTAAAGTTCCGCCCATGACCATGAGCCTATATATAGGTATATAAGCGTGTAAATGCAAGCATGGTACGGTTTTATAGACACAAAGTATACAAAACTTAATTTCTATATTATTACACTTGCATTGGCTTTGTGATGTTACAGCTGTAAAAGTTGGAACAGCACGCAATAATTGAACAACGCATTTAAGTTGTAGTCGATTATAGGTATTATACTACATATAGGTAAAAAATAATTTCGTAATTGAAGTTTCCTTTAATTCAGTTATAAACAGAACCAAGACGCTATCCGATTTTCAAAGTGGTTTCTGCCAAATTTATTGTTTTGTTAGATCCAAGACCCAACGACAAGGCAGTGCGAGCAAATCTGCTTATCCGATACCTACTTCGAAATTTGCATAAGAGTTTCTTTTATTCAATGGCATGCACAAGAAAAGAATGAGTACGGATTTTAAAGGTAAATTTAAAAAAAATAAACTGTTACCGGAGATTTTGAGTCGTATGTCAATAAGATATATACTTTCTTTTAGTAGATCACATTTATCGACTGAGTCAAGGCAATGTCAGCTTGGCCGAAGTGATCTACCTGAGGACACAACTGACTTTACTACTATATATTGGTCCGAACTAAGAGAAACATTTTGTTTGTACTTATAACACATCATAAAAATTATGTACGTTGTTTGTAAATGTTAAAATATAACAAACTAGGTCGCTAAATTAACAAACCATACTTTACCATGTATATTTAAAAAGTATATACTCTCGTGAGATTTGTGCACATCTAGATCGGCCATATAACATTGTCATATGTTTCATTGTAACAGTTTTGTTTCTCTGAGCATAAACTGATAGAAACCTAAGTTACTAAATTGGACTTTTTATCTATATACAGTTTACATTCAATTCGAAATGGAAAAGTTTATTTATTCCTATATCAAAATGAGTTCTAGGGGAAGATTTCGGACTGAAAAAAACACCCCTGTTATACGTGTAATAAAAAAATAAACTTACATAATTTAAGTAATTTCCCTATGTAGTTGGTAAATAAACAAACATTGTCCACATTAATTTAAATTTAAATAATTAGGTTGGTCGTAAACATATGTGGCGTAACTAGCCGGGGGGACAACGTAGAGACTGTCTACGCAAGATTCTGCCACAATAAAAAAAAATAAATCAAAAATCAGAATTCTGCGGCGATATTAAATTTCTCCATAATTCTAATAACGCGAGTCATCTTCAAAATATCAAAAGGTTTTAACAAAGCGATCTTTCGTAGTTCCCTTCGAATTAGAGCGTAAATCGCATTCCAAATATAAAAAGATTACTTTGCTTGCAAAATGACACGTTTGCTTCTTTTGACCACGTGGTTAAGGATCCATTAAACTATAACGTAATAATAGACTTACAGGACTTTCGTTGTCATGAAAACGTGAATCGTGTTACTCAATGTTGTTTTATTATTATCACCGATTACAGTCACGGAGATTGTAATCAGTCTTTCGCACCACGGACATTAAGACCACGTGTCAGCCACTATCATACTGTACAAAGATATAGTAGATGTTAAGGTGTTTTCATGTCAAACGATTCGTTCGAATGATTTAATTTTTTTTTTAATTTGAAATACGAAAATCAATACGGAAGTTAATTAAAAATGGTTCGTAAACGGCGGTGCCATTGGGGTGGGTTATACCGATTATGACTGTGTTATAACATAGTAACACATATTGCAGGTTTACCGCTAATCGTGCAATATAGCTGAAATATACGACACAGTTGATTGTAAAGCATTGTTTTGTGTTTTTGACTGCGTGGTTCACTCGTAGATTTGACTGGCATTTGGACGAAACAGTATTTCATATAATGATTTATTTAATTTACAAAAGGAATGGTGGGTGATCATTTGAATAATAAACGACTTTCAGTGATGGATTTTTATTATGGTGCGCATTACCAAAATACTTTTTGGGGGGTAATGTGGACTTTAATTTATATAAAATAGTACAGTTGTATTATTAACCATATTTATCTCCATTTAATAATGTAAAAATAATGATTGTAACATTTCTGAAAAGTTTTTTTTAATTTGTTTTGTTATATAACAATTAAATGCACATCAACACATGTTGACTGCCTTACAATCTTGTACACTTTAAAAGCGCCTTTTTGTGTGTGCCTTGCGGCGCGCATTTGCCACAGTCAGCGATTTTGCTGACAATTGCTTTTTTTAAATACATGAACTTCCAGTAAATTAAGACACAGCAAGTCTCATTTCTCGTCTGGCAAGCAACATAGTTCGGTTAAATAATTAATAAGGTGGTAATTCCAAGTAATAGTTATCTAGGAAAAAACATCTGCTTTAGCTTATAGCGTCATTAGTAATGACAGCGGTTTTCTGCTGTCTATGCAGGGAAAATGGCAAAAAACTGTTTTGCGCGCTGACGCGCGAAATTGAGTACTCGGACGTAGGAAATAAACATGTTATTTTTTCTAGACGATCTCGGACAGACAAAACAACCATTTCATATATTTGACGAAAAAAGTACTCAACAATTTGGGGGTTTTTGCCAGTGATCAAAAAATGAAATACTTTGGTAAGTGAACCCAACATTATACACAATAATTAAATTTGGGAAATTAAGTTGGGCGCTTTGTTTCCCAGAAAATTAAATGCCTAAAACGAGTAAATTAGTGTTTTAGGATTATTGGAATTTCCCTTTAGGCAAAATCCTAACTTTGGGTTTTAATATATCCAGGTAATGCTGTTTACTATGTGAAAATTAATTTAATTGAATGCTCCTGCTAAATCGAAGATAACCCATAATTAAATGCGCCCTTTAAATAGGTTTTGCTTATAAAATAAATTGTGTTTATGTTACTTCGATCGGGTTATTTAATGTAATAGCTTTATTAATATGCAAAAAACTTAGACATCTATAAACAATTTATAGTTTTAAATATATATATATTTTTTTAAAAGTGTTACTACTACATTAAAATTTTCCAGAATGTTTTCATTTAGAATTTATTTGCCTCATTCACAAAACAACACAATTTTATCATTATCATTGTCAAAATTAAAACCAAACATAAGCGTTTTGAATTTAAAAATCAAAGTTTAAAAAAAACATTTTTCATACAAGAGCAATAAAAGAAGTCGTGTCTAATGTGTCGTCCTGATCATGAAGGGGAAATTTCTGCAAAAATAATTTAAATGAGTTTAGTTAGCTAACCAAAGATAGCATGAAACAATCACCAAACAAAGTACTAGCCTATTTTTCTCCCTTTGCATCTCGAGCCTTGGATCTCATCTTGTTAAGCTGAGACTCTGCCATCTCTGCTCTTTCTTCAGCATCGTCCAACTCGTGCTGGAGTTTGCGGTATTTGCTCAAGTTCGTGTTGGCTTGCTCTTCCTGCAACAATCATTTGTGGAATCAATTCATCCATATTCGTCACAAGATCAATCAACTTACTGCTTCCTCAGCTTGTCTTTTGTATGTCTTCACTTTGATCTGGAGTTTATCAACGAGATCCTGGATGCGAGTCAAGTTCTTCTTATCTTCTTCACCTTGATATGACACTTCCTTCAATCGTCGCTCTATCTTTCGCTGGCTCTTAACCGATTCACCATTGCGCCGTTGCTCAGAGTCGAGTTCGTTTTCAAGTTCACGAATCTGCGAGAATTAACAGGATTTCGTTTAAATGCAATCAACAAATTACTATGTTCTCATATTTAGTTGCACTTACTCTTGTCTCAAGTTTCTGAACTTGTTTCTTGCCTCCCTTCAGTGCGATGTTCTCTGCTTCATCCAATCTTTGCTGAAGATCTTTCACAGTCTGTTCCATGTTCTTCTTCATTCGTTCCAAGTGAGAAGACAGATCCTGTTCTTTCTTTAATTCCTCAGCCATTGTTGCAGCCTAGTATTTAATAGTTACAGAGTTAATTCACCTAACATTTACATTAATTAAAACCAGACAACTTACATCAACAATAGCTTTCTTGGCCTTGTCTTCAGCGTTCCTTTGTTCTTGCACAGATTCCTCAACCTCTCCTTGCATGGTTTGAAGTTCCCCTTCCAACTTCCTCTTTTGGTTGATGAGAGCTGTGTTTTGGGTGTGCAGGAGGTTGGATCGTTCACTGTAGAAATACAACGTAATTAGATGACGGGAAACGACATGCATAATTTTCCCATTGACGGTCACTTACCTGCTTTCAAGAAGTTCAGTTTCTGCCAATTTGCGACCTCGTTCTGCTTGCTCTAGGGCTGATCTAAGCTCATCAATCTCAGCAGTGAGAAGGTTTCCCCTTCGTTCTATCACAGCCGATTGTTCCTGAAGATCCTCGGATTGACGTTGTGCCTCATCCACTTGCATTTCAAGATCCTTGACAAACAAGCCACAGTTAATACGCGAATTAAAGAAATTAAATAAAATTAACACACCTTAACACGGCCTTGAACAGATTTGACTTGCTTCTGGGCTTCAGATGCTTGTCGAGTTGCGTGTCCAAGTTGGATTTCAAGATCGTTAAGATCTCCTTCCATCTTTTTCTTGATCCTGACAGCTTCTTGTCGAGACTTACTTTCAGAATCAAGAGTAGTTTGCATAGATTCAATAGATCGTTGCTGGTTACGACTGCAGAATAAAATCCATAAATATTTCAAATATTATTTAAACAAACATTTATATTTACCGTTGGTTGTCCAATTCCTCCTCTTTTTCGGAAAGCCGTCGCTCAAATTCTTGTTTAATCTGAGCCACTTCAACCTGAAGTCGGAGTACTTTTGATTCTTCACCTTCTATTGCTCCTTCTGCTTCTTCAAGCGCTGATTGCATCTCGTTCCGTTCATGTTCAAGAGTTCTCTTAGCTTTCTCAAGTTCGTGGATGCTTTTGCCTCCTTCACCAAGTTGATCAGTAAGATCAGCAATTTCTTCTGCAAGACACAAAAATTGTTTAAACTCTTGAAATATGTTAAATAAGGTAATTTAATAACTAGATTTAATACCTTGCAAGTTCTTGTTTTCCCTCTTTACGGTTTCAAGGGCATCAAGAGATTCTTCGTAGGCGTTTTTCATTTTAAACAATTCCGTTGAAAGACTGCGGGCTTCCTTCTGAGATTGCTCAAGCTCAACTTGAATTTCTTCAGATTTTTGTTTGTGTTCAGCAAGAACCTGATAAATTTTAATTAAATTAAACACGTATTAATTGTATTGTTTAATAACTGCAGTTTTACGGTACCTTATCGAAGTTTCTTTGCTTTTTGTCTAAAGCAGCAGCAGCTGAGTTTGATCTTTCCAAATCAATAGTCAGGTCTTCAAGTTCACCCTGGAGTCGGTTCTTAGTCTTATCAAGACTTGATGCCTTGGCCTGCATTGCTTCGACCTGCTCCTCGGCATCTTGAAGGCGAATTGCGAGCTTTTTCCTTTAAAATAGAGTGGTTATTTTAACTACGTACTCCCAAGGACTTTTTTCAATCATTAACAAAACTTACTTGGCTTCCTCCAATTCTTCAGTTCTCTGAATAGCATCTGTTTCGTATTTGTTTCTCCATTGAGCAACCTCGGCGTTTGCCTTTGATAGCGCCCTCTGGAGTTCAGCCTTTGCTTCTTGTTCTTCTTCGTATTGCTCCCGCAAGAGGTCGTTGTCGTGTCGTGCAGCCTTAAAATACCATTGCCGTTATAACCACTTCGTTTGGCAACATGACAATAATCAAACAACATTTACCTGTACAGCGTGGGCGAGTGCAGCTTTTGCTTTGGTCTCCTCTTCAACAACTCGTTTTAATTCATCAATTTGCTGTGAGGAACTGTTCTTGCTGCGAGTAAGTTGCGCCATCAAGTGTTCGCGCTCTTCCAGTTGTCGACCAAATTCACCTGTTTGACAAAGTAACGAACTAAGATATTTAGACCAATTATATTTTTAAAATATGCACCCACCATTTTCAGATGAGAGTCGAGCTTTAGCTGCGTTCAGCTCATTAACTTCTTTGATGAAGTTGTCATTCTTCATTTTTGTTTCGTTTAATTGTTCCTCAAGGTTTCTCGCCATTTTCTCGTAGTTAAGTTTGGCCTTAGTGACGCTCTCTACGTTCGATGCAAGATCGTCAATTTCCATTTTCATCTCGCTCTTTTCTTTCTCAAGCTTCTGCTTTACTCTTTGCAAGTTGTCGATCTGAAGAATTTATGGTTCAATAAAAATATTTAATTTTTCTTAAGTTACATATGTTTAGTACATTTACCTGCTCGCTCATTTCAGATGAAGTGTCGGCATGTTTCTTTCTCAAAGTTGAAACTGTGGCCTCGTGACCTAAGTTTGATTCCTCAAGCTCACGACGAAGTTTGGCGAATTCGGCTTCTCGTCGTTTGTTAAGTTCAATCTTTGGAAACGTTAATCAGTTATATATTATGTCAATTTACAAAAATGAGAATATGCCAATACGTGTACATACCTGAGCGGCCGTGGCACCACCTGCTTCTTCTAGTCGCTCACTCAACTCTTCAAGTTCTCGAGAGAGATCAGCTCGTTGCTTCTCAACCTTGGCACGAGCAGCTCTCTCTGCTTCTATTTCTTCCTCAAGCTCCTCAATTCTTGCTTGTAGCTCCTTGATCTTCTTCTGAAGCTGAGATACGAGAGCTTGCTCATCTTCAAGCTTGGTAGCAAGTTGACTGTACTCAAATTCTTGTTTCTTCAATTTCTCTTCGAGACGCTGCTTGTCGTTCTCAAGATCCATGACAGTTTCCTGAGTAAGCCGAAGATCTCCTTCCAACTTCCTCTTGGTTCGTTCAAGCTCCATTCGGAGTTTCTTCTCTTGTTCAAGAGAAGCTTCCAACTACAATCATCAAGTTGAATTTTAAACTTAAAAATAAGTACAATGTTATTAAACTGGGACATTTAACTTACGTCATCAACTTGTTGTTCAAGCTTAGCTTTCTGCTTAGTCAAGCTGTTGACCTTGTCTTCCTCAGATTGAAGATCATCCAGTGTTTGTTGATGTGCTTCCTGCAAAGCTTTCTTTTCCTTCTGGAGTTTGGCAATTTGTTCATCTTGAGTGGCCAACTCTTCTTGGAGATTTTTCAGCTGAATAGAAACATATGCATCAAAAATAAATTTATTAAAGATATAAACATCGTTAACTTACCTTGTTCTCAGTTGCGTGCTTCTCCTTTTCAACCTTTGCCAAAGTGATCTCGAGATCATCAATGTCTTTCTTTAATTCAGAGCATTCATCTTCCAATTTTCTCTTCTTGGAAACTAACTCATTGTTAAGTTCTTCCTCGTCTTCTAATCGCTCTGTGAGCTCTTTGATCTTCCCATCCAATTCTACCTTCGTCTTGATGAGTTGATCACAACGATCCTCACCGTCATCAATTTGGTCTTGTTGCTAAAAAGCAATCATTAAATGAATTTTATCTAACGATTATTAGCTGTATGTATTGGTAATATTCTTACCGCTTGTAATTGCATAACAAGATCGTTCTTTTCTTGAATAAAAGAAACTTGCATTTCTTCCAATTCCTTTCTTCTTTTGGTTTCTTTTTCCAAATTGACTTTGGTTTCCGCGAATTCCTTCTCCATTTCTTCAAGTTCTTTGGCGGACTCGGCTGTCTTAAGAAGAGGCTTAATCTTGAACATGAGTTTCATCCATTCGCAGTTCGCCATTCCGAAGAATGCTCGCAAGTTGGATTGGATAATTCGGCAAGCTTGTCTGAAATTAGTCAAAAAAAGGTTTGTATTTGTTTGTACAAGTTAAATTAAGTTATCTAACCTCCTCTCAATCATCTTCTGGTATTCTCGTCGCATCAACATTCCTCTCATGCGTGCTTGGATCAGTTTGAAGATGGAAGACAACTTGTTGTCTCTCATTTCTTCGAGTTTACCAATCATACCAGCTCGGAAGAACACCTGAAAAAATCAAATCATTTTACATCTCGAAACAACCTTAACATAGGATATACCGCACCTTGGTATGACCTAGTTTGTACGCTTCGTGGTTAATATCAATACTTCCAAGCAACTTTTCTGAAGACTTTTTGCTGTCCATAAATTGTCCTTCAGGTGCAGCATTTGGGTTCAAAATTCGGTATCTGTAGATAAAAACCAATATTTTTATTTGATTATTTGACATTATGCATTGCCTGTGTTAACATTACCTTTGTTTAAAGTCTCCGTACGGAACCCTGTTAGGAAATCCCTTTCTGCAAATACGAATACCTTCCAACACACCGTTGCATCGAAGCTGGTGAAGAACCAAGTGAGAATCCATTTCTCCTGGACATTTTCGTTCGTTTGGAATGAGACAACGTACGAAATGTGGAGCGGTCGATCTAAATGAATTTAGTTATTTTTTTGAAAATTAACAAATTGAGATGATATTACCTCAAGTTGGTCATGAGAGCGTTAAGAGATTGTCTGTGCAGAGAAGACACAGTCATAAAGGAACCTCCCTTCTTGCGTTTGCCTCCTTTTCCGCCACCGCCGCTTGCAGCTACATTTCAAAATGACCGTATTAACCAATTGCTAAACACTAAGACTGGGGCGGCTTACCTTCTTCTGGGCTGACATAACCTTCCCAAATAGTTTGCATAAGTTTCATTGAAGCTTTCTTGTAAAGATCAACGACACTATTGTTCAGAGGATCCTTGTTTTTCTCCAACCATCCACAAATGTTGTATTGTACCTGCATCAAAATGCAGAATTCAAATTACTGCAGCCATGTTTGTGATAAAAAAGAAATTATGTATAACTTTAACATACGGTTCCTGCGTAGTGGTAAAGCTCGAAGTGCGCTTCGTATTTAGTCTTCTTCACAGGTTTTCCAAATGCCTTGCTCTTTCCGAGATGGTTTTGGTACAACTTTTCTTTGAAAGTGTCATCACTGGCTTTCGGGAACATGCATTCTTCCTCAAGGATGGACATGATTCCAAGGGGCTGAAAATGTAAACACCACAAATGAATAGTGAGCTCTCGTTAGTTTTCCAAGCATAACGTGTGTTTGTATTTCAAAGTGTAAGGACCATTTTAGATTACCTTTTCAATGAGTTCAATGCAGGCTGCCAAGTCCATTCCGAAATCGATGAAAACCCAATCGATTCCTTCTTTCTTGTATTCTTCTTGTTCAAGTACGAACATGTGGTGGTTAAAGAACTGTTGGAGCTTCTCGTTTGTGAAGTTGATGCAAAGTTGTTCAAAGCTGTTGCTCTGTTGGTAAGGTTCAGTGTAATTAGTAACCCAGTAACACATTTTCTACTTGTGTGAACCATTATTCAATACTTACGTCGAAAATTTCGAAACCGGCAATATCCAACACACCAATGAAGAAACTTCTGGGCAATTTGGTGCTAAGTGTTTGATTGATAAGTTTGACCAACCAATCGAAGTGACGACCGAACAACCCTTTGCTAAGAGCTCCAATGCCGTAGCTCACCTAAACGTACAGCAATGAGTTTTTATGTCAGATCGTCTGTTGCGCGAGTCGATAAGAACAAATCTTACCTGGTTGCATGACTGTCCCTTGGTAACGTATTCGTTTCCTACTTTTACACGAGGATGGCAAAGATACTTAATGAAATCAGCTGAGTTCAAACCAAAGAGATAGGCAACTTTGTCGGCATCTAAATACAAAACAAGAAGGTTAAATTATATCTATACACACATAATAATTCGCATGTGGACAACTCCATACCTTCTGTGCCATCAGGTTCTGCCTGTTCCTCACGCTGCTTGTTCTTGAACTTCATGTTTTGCTGATGCATAATACCGGCCATAAGGCGATAAATGCCTGAAATTTCTTCTTGGTTGAAACCGAGAACACGGAACGCGTCCTGAAGGAAAGTATACAGATAACATATTTGTCATATCTGTTAATGTATTATATATATACTAAGTACGTACATCTGTAAGCAACAATTCGGCGCCATCGTCCATACTTGGTACGCTCACCACTCCTTGCGAAATTGATCTGTAATCGTACGGATCCTTGGTCACCAGAAGTTGATCTATAAGGAAATGATATATTTACCATTGTGAACATAAATATATTTAACACATTATCTGAAAAGCAAACTTACCAATGAGCTCTGGCTTTGAACCAGAGATGATCTGGTAGAAGATGTGGTAATTTCTCTCTCCTTCTTGTTGGTAGATTACACGAGATTTCTCAAGAAGATCTGTCAATTACGTAACAAATGTAATAAAGAATCATATAGACACATTTTGTTTGTCATTTGTTCTACTTACAATGTTCAATATCTCCTGATGCAAGAAGACCGGTGCTACCGAAGTGGATTCGGATGAATTTACCCTGAAATAAATGTTTTGTCTCTTTTGACTTATTCAATAAACACATTTAGCGCGCCGAACTGATCAATACTTACGAAACGAGATGAATTGTCGTTTCTCACAGTCTTAGCGTTACCAAAAGCTTCCATAGCCGGGTTACATTGAACAATTTGATCTTCAAGTGTTCCCTGTGGTAAAAGAAGTATTATTTATGACAAAAATTGACATTTCGACAAAAATCATTTTTAATCGTTTTAAATTACCTTTCCGTCGTCTTGAGATCCTCCGAATGCGGCGACCAAAGCAAAATATTGAATAACTTTCTTGGTGTTTACAGTTTTTCCAGCTCCGGATTCACCACTATGGAACATTGGGTTAAAAATGATTTAATTCACAGAGGCGATACACTTTAAAAATAACTTACGTGATCAACATAGATTGATTCTCTCGATCTGTAAAACGAAACGAGGACAAATAATCATTTAAATGTAAGGGAAATTATTTTATACCTAGCTTTAAACATGTGATAGGGTCGTAATTATGTTCGTATTTTAAATATATACTGTGTATTAACCGGCGACACTGGGTATTTAGTCAACCAAACCCTGTAGTCCGCCCGGTTGGTCTAGCGGTTAAGTGCGTGGCCTTTCAATCGAAAGGTTGCAGGTGCGAAACTGATCGCTAGCTATTCGGTTGTGTCCTTGGGCAAGGCACTTTACGGACATTGCCTAAACCCAGCGGATTAATGGGTTCTACTATATTGAAGGAACGTGTCTATCATATACAACACACTGCAATAGCTTCGGTAACCCGACGATGGGCACGAGGTGATCTGACGATTGCCCGTGTGATAACCCCCTTGGTTTTCCCATTCACGGGGATAAAGATGAATATCCTATCCTATCCTATCCTGTACGAATAATGTTTAAGACTTACTCATCAACATCTCGGTGTACGCGTTATCGGCGATAGAATAAAGATGAGGAGGCATCTCAGTTCGACGTTTGCCTTTGTACGCAGCAATGACGTAGGGTGCGTATACCGGCAGCATTTTGTAGGGATTCACGGTCACACAGAAGAGACCAGAGTACGTCTGTTAAGCCATTAGTTTAGTTAAGTTTATTTTAAATGTAATTTAAACAACATACGTAGATCATGAAAGATTCGTATCGACTTCGAAGATTGTTGAGAACGCTAGCTTCGTTGAGGAAAGTCATGCCAGCCATGTCTTCGCATTTCTCGTATCGAGGAGGATTCATTTCTTGGAGATCATCTTCCTTTACTGTCATTTCCTTAAAAAGTAAAGAATTAAAATTGTGTTGATTACAACATGCCACTTTAAGTGTTATTAAGACAATTTACCTTTCCACCTTCGCAAGCCTTAATAGTGCATTTGCCTTTGTCAGTCTTGATCAGTTCGCCTTTGACGTATGCGTTTTCTTTGTCCGGAAACCAGACATACTTCTTGCCTGAAAATATCAATCAAATGTTGTTCTTTCACTAAATAACAAAAAATATCATTTCTGGAATAAAGTTGACTTACCATCGGGTTTCTGGGTCTGATTGGCAATAATTTGCTCACGTGATAAACGGAGATACTGGGCGGCATCTTGACAAGCTTCGTAATCAAACGACATTTTGAGAAGGCTTTGTTACAACGACTAAAGACTAACGAATTAAAAATGAACGTTTAAACTTTGAAATTAAGATCCACCTTTCGTTGGTTTAAATATAGTCCACACTTAACGTGAACTATACATTACAAAATGCTTAATCTCTATTCTTGTAATGTATATTTACTGTAAGAATATTGCAATATCCTATATTCTGAAAACTGTGTTGTCTTTATGTTTCTGTCTTGATCAAAGTATTTAATTCGACTAATACATCTCTGTTGGCAAACTCTTATCCTATTTACATCTATCCAACAATGTGTCACGCGCCTTGTTCGAGGCGAATGAAAAATACGACCAAACTTTGGTAAAGTAAGCTTAAAACACCGATAAAAGAATCAAATGCACATCTTATAGACAACTGCGGTTAGATATATTTCCTCTCCAATTGAGTTCTCTTATATATTATATACATCAAGTATTCTCACCTTTTTCTATCACAGAAGCAGCTGATGTTTGAAAGGTGATCATCTTCACCTATCACCACATAAACACAGCTGTCCTGAAAATGCACGTTGAGCACATGAAAATTATTTGAATTAAAACAATACATAAATGTATTTTTTATTAGCGTTTTACACGAATTAAAATTTATTTAAAATATAGGCCTACTAAATTATCACTTTTTACAACATAGGTTTACCGATTTAAAAAAATCATAAACGTTAGCACGAATATTGCATTATATGGATGTAAGACGCACTTCCTTGGAAAATGGTTTATTTAAAAGTTTAGGTAATGTCGGTATCTAAATTTGCTAATACAGAGTATTTTTTAGCAAATAAATATGAAATCGATCGTACTTATCAGTGCGCTCCATTTAAACAGTCGCGGAAATTTCTAGAACATTTGGCAGTCACACAGTTGTTATTCTAGAATTTTCTACTATCATTTAAATAAATCGCCATCGGTCATTTTTCAGTTTGCTTTATTACCTTCAACTAAACGTTTAGACTGGAGTATAAGAGGACATTTATGCTTTATGCCTTTGAATGGGAAAGCGCAAGGTCCATTATCCCAAGCAATCTTTACCTCATTAAAACGCAAAAAAAACGTTCTCGCACGGGTAACATTTAGATTACTTTGCGCCTGTTGTCAGGTTACAGCAACTATTGTGTGTTGTATATAATCAAATGGGACCTTTAGTTTTTAGAAGCCAATAATCCACTGGGTTTAGTCAATGCCCGCCATGTTTCTTGCCCAAAAACACAATCGACTACTGTCATTAAGAAAAAAAACACAAAATCCATTTTACAAATGTTCTATATTAAAAAGGGGGGTTATTGCTTAAACATTTCCTTGTTGTCTTAAAACGTTTTATATTTATTTTGTTTGGGGTAGTTTGTGAATTGTTGTACACAAATCATATAACGGGATTAATGCCAATTTCGCTTTAAACTATGATTTTGCCAATAAATAGGCTTAACAACCCATATATTTTAGTAGACGGAAAATTTCTCAACTCACTCAATAAATCACAAAAACGTATGGATTAGGATACTTATTTTATGAAATAGTATTTTGATGTGCTAAAAATAATCGTCTGGCACGAGGCGCCGAAACAGTTGGAGTCCCGATAAGAGGTGGTGATTCGCTTGCAGTAAAATATCAGCTGCATTTCATACTAATGAAGTGACAATTGGTTTGGAGCTATATAAGCAGCATCTATTTGGGAATTTATAACCATACTGATATCACGGTAAAACTAGTCATTTTAAACAAGAATATAGATCGAATAATTAAACTGTAAGATATTTTATATTACTTAATTACATATATGATTAGTTTTACTCTTATGTGAGGCACCGCTTAAAGCTAAAAATAACTGGTTTGTTTTCTTTTGTTAGTCTTTAGTCGCTACTACATCAAATCTTCTCAAAATGTCGTTTGATTACGAAGCTTGTCAAGATGCAGCCCAGTATCTCCGTTTATCTCGTGAGCAAATCATTGCCAATCAGACCCAGAAACCCGATGGTAAGTCGACTTTATTCCAAAAGTGATAGTTTTGTTATTTAGTGAAATAATAACATTTAATGAATTATTGCAGGCAAGAAGTACGTCTGGTTTCCGGACAAAGAAAACGCATACGTCAAAGGCGAACTGATCAAGACTGACAAAGGCAAATGCACTATTAAGGCTTGCGACGGTGGAAAGGTAAATTGTCGTACTAACACTTAAAGTGGCATGTTGTATTCAACATAATTTTAATGCTTTATTCTTTCAGGAAATGACGGTGAAGGAAGATGATCTCCAAGAAATGAATCCTCCTCGGTACGAGAAATGCGAAGACATGGCGGGCATGACTTTCCTTAACGAAGCTAGCGTTCTCAACAATCTTCGAAGTCGATACGAATCTTTCATGATCTACGTATGTTGTTCAAACACAATTTTATTTCGAGAAAAATTACTTTACAAAACTAAACTCAACAGACGTACTCTGGTCTCTTCTGTGTGACCGTGAATCCCTACAAGATGTTACCGGTATACGCACCCTACGTCATTAGTGCCTACAAGGGCAAACGTCGAACTGAGATGCCTCCTCATCTTTATTCCATCGCTGATAACGCGTACACCGAGATGTTGATGAGTAAGTCTTAAACATTACTCGTACGGGGTTTGTTTGGCAATACCCAGTGTCGCCGATTTATACACAGTATATCTTTAAAAATAAGCAAACATCCTTATATGGTAATGTTTAAGATTTTTTTGCCAATAGGTAAGTATAATTCAATTGTAAACAGTATATTATTTACATACGAACATGATAACGACTCTATCATTGGTTGATAGATATAGGGACGATATTAAGGAAATAAACAAGTATCTTACATTTAAATGTTTATATGAGCCCGATTTGTTTTTCAGATCGAGAGAATCAATCTATGTTGATCACGTAAGTTATAGTTAAAGTGTTTCGCCTCAGTGTATTAATTCATTTTTAACCCAATATTCCATAGTGGTGAATCCGGAGCTGGAAAAACTGTAAACACGAAGAAAGTTATTCAATATTTTGCTTTGGTTGCCGCATTCGGAGGATCTCAAGACGACGGAAAGGTAATTTAAAAAAATTATAACTGATTTTTGTTGAAATGTCATTTTTTTGACCGGCCGGTTAGTCTGGTGGTTTAGTGCGACGCCTTTCAGCCGAAAAGTTGCATATACGAATTTGGTCGTGTCATTGGGCAAGGCACTTAACGGATATTGCCTGAACCCAGTGGATTAATGGGTTCTACCAAATTGAAGGAATGTCTCAATTATACAGCACACTGCAATAGCTCCGATACCCCGACGGTGGGCGCGAGGTGATTTGACAATTGCCCGTGTGTTATGGCCCTTGGTTTTCCCATTCACGGGGATAAACATGAATATCCTATCCTATCATATCCTATCCTATTTGTTCAATACTTCTTTTAATCAGGGAACACTTGAAGATCAAATTGTTCAATGTAACCCGGCCATGGAAGCTTTTGGCAACGCTAAGACTGTGAGAAACGACAACTCATCTCGTTTCGTAAGTATTGATCAGTTCGGCGCGCTGTATGTGTTTATCGAATAAGAGTTATGAATTTAAAACTTTTATTCCAGGGTAAATTCATCCGAATCCACTTCGGTAGCACCGGTCTTCTTGCATCAGGAGATATTGAACATTGTAAGTAAAACAAATGACAAACAAAATTTGTCTATATGATTCTTTATTACATTTGTTACGTAATTGACAGATCTTCTTGAGAAATCTCGTGTAATCTACCAACAAGAAGGAGAGAGAAATTACCACATCTTCTACCAGATCATATCTGGTTCAAAGCCAGAGCTCATTGGTAAGTTTGCTTTTAAGATAATGTGTTAAACTTGTTTATGTTCACAATGGTTAATATATAAATTCCTTATAGATCAACTTCTGGTGACCAAGGATCCGTACGATTACAGATCAATTTCACAAGGAGTGGTGAGCGTACCAAGTATGGACGACGGCGCCGAATTGTTGCTTACAGATGTACGTACTTAGCATATATATACAATATATTAACAGATATGACAATTATGTTATCTGTATAATTTCCTTCAGGACGCGTTCCGTGTTCTCGGTTTCAATCAAGAAGAAATTTCAGGCATTTATCGCCTTATGGCCGGTATTATGCATCAGCAAAACATGAAATTCAAGAATAAGCAGCGTGAGGAACAGGCAGAACCTGATGGCACAGAAGGTATGCAATTGTCCACATGCAAATTATTATGCGTGTATAGATATAATTTAACATTTTTGTTTTGTATTTAGATGCCGACAAAGTTGCCTACCTCTTTGGTTTGAACTCAGCTGATTTCATCAAGTATCTTTGCCATCCTCGTGTAAAAGTAGGAAACGAATACGTTACCAAGGGACAGTCATGCAACCAGGTAAGATTTGTTCTTATTAACTCGCGCAACAGACGATGTGACATAAAAACTCATTGATGTACGTTTAGGTGAGCTACGGCATTGGAGCTCTTAGCAAAGGGTTGTTCGGTCGTCACTTCGATTGGTTGGTCAAACTTATCAACCAAACACTTAGCACCAAATTGCCCAGAAGTTTCTTCATTGGTGTGCTGGATATTGCCGGTTTCGAAATTTTCGACGTAAGTATTGAATAATGGTCCACACAAGTAAAAAATGTACTAAGATACTAATTACACTGAATCTTACCAACAGAGCAACAGCTTTGAACAACTTTGCATCAATTTCACAAACGAGAAGCTCCAACAGTTCTTTAACCACCACATGTTCGTACTTGAACAAGAAGAATACAAGAAAGAAGGAATTGACTGGGTTTTCATCGATTTCGGAATGGACTTGGCAGCCTGCATTGAACTCATTGAAAAGGTAATCCAAAAAGGTTCTTACACTTTGAAACAAATACGCACGTTATGCTTGGAAAACTAACGAGAGCTCACTATTTATTTGTGGTGTTTACATTTTCAGCCCCTTGGAATCATGTCCATCCTCGAGGAAGAATGCATGTTCCCGAAAGCTAGTGATGACACGTTTAAAGACAAGTTGTACCAAAACCATCTCGGAAAGAGCAAGGCATTTGGAAAACCTGTGAAGAAGACTAAATACGAAGCGCACTTCGAGCTTTACCATTACGCAGGAACCGTATGTTAAAGTTATTAACAATCAATTAAGCAGGAAGTTGAATGGTGATGTCGTTGCAGGTACAATACAACATTTGTGGATGGTTGGAGAAAAACAAGGATCCTCTGAACAATAGTGTCGTTGATCTTTACAAGAAAGCATCAATGAAACTTATGCAAACTATTTGGGAAGGTTATACAAGCCCAGAAGAAGGTAAGCCGCCCCAGCGTTACTGTTTACCAATTGGTTAATACGTACATTTTCAAATGTAGCTGCAAGCGGCGGTGGTGGAAAAGGAGGCAAACGCAAGAAGGGAGGTTCCTTTATGACTGTGTCTTCTCTGCACAGACAATCTCTTAACGCTCTCATGACCAACTTGAGGTAATATTATCTCAGTTTGTTAATTTACAAAAAAATAACTAAATTTATATTAGATCTACCGCTCCACATTTCGTACGTTGTCTCATTCCAAACGAACGAAAATGTCCAGGAGAAATGGATTCTCACTTGGTTCTTCACCAGCTTCGATGCAACGGTGTGTTGGAAGGTATTCGTATTTGCAGAAAGGGATTTCCTAACAGGGTTCCGTACGGAGACTTTAAACAAAGGTAATGTTAACACAGTCTATGTATAATGTCAGACAATCAAATAAAAATGTTTTTTTTATCTACAGATACCGAATTTTGAACCCAAATGCTGCACCTGAAGGGCAATTTATGGACAGCAAAAAGTCTTCAGAAAAGTTGCTTGGAAGTATTGATATTAACCACGAAGCGTACAAACTAGGTCATACCAAGGTGCGGTACATCTATATGTTAAAGGTTGTTTCCAGACGTAAAATGATTTGATTCTTTCAGGTGTTCTTCCGAGCTGGTATGATTGGTAAACTCGAAGAAATGAGAGACAACAAGTTGTCTTCCATCTTCAAACTGATCCAAGCACGAATGAGGGGAATGTTGATGCGACGAGAATATCAGAAGATGATTGAGAGGAGGTTAGATAACTTAATAAAACTGTTATAAACAAATAGTAACTTCGATTTTTTTGACAAATTTCAGACAAGCTTGCCGAATTATTCAATCCAACTTGCGAGCATTCTTCGGAATGGCGAACTGCGAATGGATGAAACTCATGTTCAAGATTAAGCCTCTTCTCAAGACAGCCGAGTCCGCCAAAGAACTTGAAGAAATGGAGAAGGAATTCGCGGAAACGAAGGTCAATTTGGAAAAAGAAACCAAGAGAAGAAAGGAATTGGAAGAAATGCAAGTTTCTTTTATTCAAGAAAAGAACGATCTTGTTATGCAATTACAAGCGGTAAGAATATAACCTATACATACAGCTTATAACCGTTAGATAAAATTTACTTAATGATTGCTTTTTAGCAACAAGACCAAATTGATGACGGTGAGGATCGTTGTGATCAACTCATCAAGACGAAGGTAGAATTGGATGGGAAGATCAAAGAGCTCACAGAGCGATTGGAAGACGAAGAAGAGCTTAACAATGAGTTGGTATCCAAGAAGAGAAAATTGGAAGATGAATGCTCTGAGCTAAAGAAAGACATTGATGATCTCGAGATTACTTTGGCAAAGGTTGAAAAGGAGAAGCACGCAACTGAGAACAAGGTAAGTTAACGACGTTTACATCTTTAATAAATTTATTTTTGATGCATTTGATTCTATTCAGCTGAAAAATCTCCAAGAAGAGTTGGCCACTCAAGATGAACAAATTGCCAAACTCCAGAAAGAAAAGAAAGCTTTGCAGGAAGCACATCAACAAACACTTGATGATCTTCAATCTGAGGAAGACAAGGTCAACAGCTTGACTAAGCAGAAAGCTAAGCTTGAACAACAAGTTGATGACGTAAGTAAAATTTCCTAGGTCAATAACATTGTACCTATTCTAAGTTAAAAATTCAACTTGATGATTGTAGTTGGAAGCTTCTCTTGAACAAGAGAAAAAACTACGAATGGAGCTTGAACGAACCAAGAGGAAGTTGGAAGGAGATCTTCGGCTTACTCAGGAAACTGTCATGGATCTTGAGAACGACAAGCAGCGTCTCGAAGAGAAATTGAAGAAACAAGAATTTGAGTACAGTCAACTTGCGACCAAGCTTGAAGATGAGCAAGCTCTGGTCTCTCAGCTTCAAAAGAAGATCAAGGAGCTGCAAGCAAGAATTGAGGAGCTTGAGGAAGAATTAGAAGCAGAGAGAGCTGCTCGTGCTAAGGTTGAGAAGCAGCGAGCTGATCTCTCTCGAGAACTTGAAGAGTTAAGTGAGCGGCTGGAAGAAGCAGGTGGTGCCACGGCCGCTCAGGTATGTTTACTTATTAAGATGCCCCAATTTTTTGTAAACTTAACATAATATCTTAATGATTAACGTATCTAAAGATTGAATTGAACAAACGACGAGAAGCCGAATTTGCCAAACTTCGTCGTGAGCTTGAGGAATCGAACTTAGGTCACGAGGCCACAGTTTCAACTTTGAGAAAGAAACATGCCGACACTTCATCCGAAATGAGCGAGCAGGTAAATGTACTAAACATATGTAACTTAAGTATGAATGAATATTTTTTTACTGAACCATAAACTCTTTAGATCGACAACTTGCAAAGAGTAAAGCAGAAGCTTGAGAAAGAAAAGAGCGAGATGAAAATGGAAATTGACGATCTTGCATCCAACGTAGAGAGCGTCACTAAGGCCAAACTTAACTACGAGAAAATGGCGAGAAACCTTGAGGAACAATTGAACGAAACAAAAATGAAGAATGACAACTTCATTAAAGAAGTTAATGAGTTGAACGCAGCTAAAGCTCGACTCTCATCTGAAAATGGTGGGTTCATATTAAAAGAAAATATCATTAGTCTATATAAATATGTTAATTTATTACTTTGTCAAATAGGTGAATTCGGTCGACAACTGGAAGAGCGCGAACACTTGATGGCGCAACTTACTCGCAGCAAGAACAGTTCCTCACAGCAAATTGATGAATTAAAACGAGTTGTTGAAGAGGAGACCAAAGCAAAAGCTGCACTCGCCCACGCTGTACAGGTAAATGCTGTTTGATTATTGTCATGTTGCCAAAGTAAGTGGTAATAACGGCAATGTTATTTTAAGGCTGCACGACACGACAACGACCTCTTGCGGGAGCAATACGAAGAAGAACAAGAAGCAAAGGCTGAACTCCAGAGGGCGCTATCAAAGGCAAACGCTGAGGTTGCTCAATGGAGAAACAAATACGAAACAGATGCTATTCAGAGAACTGAAGAATTGGAGGAAGCCAAGTAAGTTTTGTTAATGATTGGAACAATGTCCATGGTTGTATGTAGTTATAATAAGCAATTGTGTTTTAAAGGAAAAAGCTCGCAATTCGCCTCCAAGATGCCGAGGAGCAGGTTGAAGCAATGCAGGCCAAGGCATCAAGTCTTGATAAGACTAAGAACCGACTTCAGGGTGAACTTGAAGACCTGACTATTGATTTGGAAAGATCAAACTCCGCTGCTGCTGCTTTGGACAAAAAGCAAAGAAACTTCGATAAGGTACCGTAAAACTGCAGTTATTAAACAATACAATTAATATGCTTTTAATTTATTTAAAATTTATTAGGTTCTTGCTGAACACAAACAAAAATCTGAAGAAATTCAAGTTGAGCTTGAGCAATCTCAGAAGGAAGCCCGCAGTCTTTCAACTGAATTGTTCAAAATGAAGAACGCCTACGAAGAATCTCTTGATGCCCTTGAAACCGTAAAGAGGGAAAACAAGAACTTGCAAGGTATTGAATTTTGTTCTTAAATTAATATTTTTAACATATTTTAGAATTTAAACAATTTTTTGTGTCTTGCAGAGGAAATTGCTGATCTTACTGATCAACTTGGTGAAGGAGGCAAAAGCATCCACGAACTTGAGAAAGCTAAGAGAACTCTTGAACATGAACGGAACGAGATGCAATCAGCGCTTGAAGAGGCAGAAGGAGCAATAGAAGGTGAAGAATCAAAGGTACTCCGACTTCAGGTTGAGGTGGCTCAGATTAAACAAGAATTCGAGCGAAGACTTTCCGAAAAAGAGGAGGAATTGGACAACCAACGGTAAATTAAAGGACAATTATTTTTAATATAAATGTTTGTTTGAATAATATTTGAAATGAATATGGATTTTATTCTGCAGTCGTAACCAGCAACGATCTATTGAATCTATGCAAACTACTCTTGATTCTGAAAGTAAGTCTCGACAAGAAGCGGTCAGGATCAAGAAAAAGATGGAAGGAGATCTTAACGATCTTGAAATCCAACTTGGACATGCCACCCGACAAGCATCTGAAGCCCAGAAGCAAGTCAAATCTGTTCAAGGCCGTGTTAAGGTGTGTTAATTTTATTTAATTTGTTTTAAGACATATTAACAGTGGGCTTGTTTGTAAAGGACCTTGAAATGCAAGTGGATGAGGCCCAACGTCAATCCGAGGATCTTCAGGAACAATCGGCTGTGATAGAACGAAGAGGAAACCTTCTCACTGCTGAGATTGATGAACTTAGATCAGCGCTAGAGCAAGCAGAACGAGGTCGCAAATTGGCAGAAACAGAACTTCTTGAAAGCAGGTAAGTGACCGTCGATGGCGAAATTATGCACGTCGTTTCCCCTCATTTCATTACGTTGTATTTCTACAGTGAACGATCCAACCTCCTGCACACCCAGAACACAGCTCTCATTAACCAGAAGAGGAAGTTGGAAGGAGAACTTCAAACAATGCAAGGAGAGGTTGAAGAATCTGTGCAAGAACAAAGGAACGCTGAAGACAAGGCCAAGAAAGCTATTGTTGATGTAAGTGGTCTGATTTTAATTAATGTAAATGTTAGATGAATTAACTCTGTTCCTATCAAATACTAGGCCGCAACAATGGCGGAGGAATTAAAGAAAGAACAAGATCTGTCTTCCCATTTGGAACGAATGAAGAAGAACATGGAACAAACTGTGAAAGATCTTCAGCAAAGATTGGATGAAGCAGAAAACATCGCTCTAAAGGGAGGCAAGAAACAAGTTCAGAAACTTGAGACAAGAGTAAGTGCAACTTAATATGAGAACATAGTAGTTTGTCGATTGCATTTAAACGAAATCCTGTTAATTCTCGCAGATTCGTGAACTTGAAAACGAACTCGACTCTGAGCAACGGCGCAATGGTGAATCGGTTAAGAGCCAGCGAAAGATAGAGCGACGATTGAAGGAAGTGTCATATCAAGGTGAAGAAGATAAGAAGAACTTGACTCGCATCCAGGATCTCGTTGATAAACTCCAGATCAAAGTGAAGACATACAAAAGACAAGCTGAGGAAGCGGTAAGTTGATTGATCTTGTGACGAATATGGATGAATTGATTACACAAATGATCGTTGCAGGAAGAGCAAGCCAACACGAACTTGAGCAAGTACCGCAAACTTCAGCACGAGTTGGACGATGCTGAAGAAAGAGCAGAGATGGCAGAGTCTCAGCTCAACAAGATGAGATCCAAGGCTCGAGATACAAAGGGAGAAAAATAACTCGGTACATTAATTTCATATTTTTACAGTGATGTGTTGTTGCTATTTGTATGTTCCCTTTCCTTTTTGCTCACTGCCGCCCAATGAACTATGTACGTGAACTTAAATGACTGTATATGTACATATGTATGGTATGACGTAAGTAGTTCATACTAAGTAGCATTTTGTCACATTTACAATCACAATATTTTTTTCCGTAAATCTACACCTGCTCTGACATCAATGTTACTGTCTGAACGTATTTTTCTTTAAAGTGTACGATTTAGTTCATTTACCTTGTCTTTTATTTTACAGATTACCCCTTCGATTTGTTCATGACACACGGAAATGACCTTAATGTATCTGTAAATTGCACACTTTAATTTTGTTTTAACGCACCGCGTAATCAGGCAGCCTAAATCACTGTGATTGTTTGAGACAATGTTGTAAATACGATGGTACAAGTTTTGTTTGATAATTTTATCGCCTGCTGAAATGTAAATAAACGATTGCTGTATAATTACGTTTCGTCTTTAGAGGAGTTTTATTTAGCTTGACTTTTTATCCTGGTGAATATGAAAAAAACGGGATTTATTATCCCCGTGAATGAGAATACGCAGAAAACTTGTCATGACATAATAAATCTCTCCAATATATACCTCAAATATTTCATACCTCTACTTTAACGCCACATGTTCAATAAAATAAAGTCCAATTGGGTTAAAACGTTAACAGATATTTACGAATTTATTATTTATTTAAAAATTTGGGAAAATCACAATAGCGGAAAAAACAAGTTGCTGGGGAATATTAAATTAAGACTGGATTTCGTTCTTTTTAACGCCGAGAGTTCACCCGATTCGTTACGGATTAGCCCATAGTATGGGACATGGTTTGGTATGATTAGCGCATAGTATGCAGCCATGGTCGTATTTTTATACCACATGGTACGGCGATTAAGCATATTATGGTTGATCGCCATATTTTGTAAAATCATCGCAATGGTTACGCATGACTTATTTTCAGATTAAACAGTGTGTTGCAACCAACTTGTTTTTAGCGGGTTTTACCGGAGTAAAGACAAAGGGTGAACAGAGGTTAGGTATTTTATTGGGTTTTTACGCAAGGTACAGCAAGGAAAAGCGCTTTACACAAGGGCATAGCTTAGGTAGGTATAGGTAAAGGTATGAGAGAGCAGCTAGTCTAAGGGAAGACTAACTAAAATGCTCTCTGATATTACGAAATCTTATACAGTTTATATAAGACACATTACAGGAAACACATGTTTGTATACACGAGGCGTGTACGTGTTAATCAGAAAACTCGCGGGAAATAATTCATCGACTGAAATGTCCAAAACAGGAAATTAATGGCGAGTTCCCATGCATACAATATGGACACATGGCATGGCGCGATCTAGTTGTTAAAACATATAATATTACAATTATAAACGTGTGGGATTCCCACAAGTGTGTGGTAGCGTACGTCGGTGTAGCCTGAAAAGCTTCGAAGGATTAGCTAGAATTCCATTTTAGCATGTTCAATTAGGCAGTAACCGTTAATTTAGTGTGGTACATATTAAACTACCAAAAGTACTGGTATTAGAAAAATGTTAGCGACCGGTTAAGGTTCTGGCTAATACTGTGGCCGAAGATGTCTGTGACAACATCGTGGAAGTCGTTTGCTGCTACTAGGTAAGATTGTGTGCTGACATTATAGCATCACTATGCTAGTTTTGTGTAGACACTGAACTGAGTGTTGTACGGCAATACTGGGTGAGGTGTCTCATAACTGAGTAAGGTTGTACGGCAACGGCAATACTGGGTAATGTTATGTGGCAATACTGCAAATGTCAAACCTTCATGAGAGTATTGACGAGGATGTTGCACTGAGTCTTGATCTTGGAGGAAGCTGTCGTTGGTCGTTTCTGCGTGTTCGTGTTCTACGG
>CH002828.1:0-17825 GCA_000149265.1 Ciona savignyi | reverse complement strand
GTCCTAGATTGCTATAAAAAAAGCTTCAATGCCAGTGGTAGGGTGATAAAATGATTATTAGAGGCAAACTTTATACCGATAAAACTATAAACCTTTTGTGTGAATACGGTCGCCATGTTATTTTCCCTCCCCATTCCTACCCCACCTCATGCCCCCGGTCGAGTTGCATAACAGTGATTCTTACAACGTATTTATTTTTCTCCTTAAGCGCGAAAACCAGCTACGCGTATAACATCCCGTATTTTCCTCATTGATTCGACTTCCTTTCAAGTCGTCGTTCAGTGACATGCATGTATCACGTGATCGCCGCGTGCTCACTACGTGCTCCCATGCGGCACAGCGGGATAATACCCGACAGTGTATTACATCATGTTTCATCTTCTACAATGCAAATAAACCTAATTTCACGATCGACGCAACCTTGCGCCTTAAAAGCCACATATTTATTAAGATGTAATTTGCTTCTCCCACACATAGCGTTTAAAAACGTGCAAAAGACGTTCAAATTGCCAGCGATTGTCTAAATCTCTTAAAAGTGAAATCGCAATAAAGTCGGCACGTAGTAGTAACAGCGACATAACAAGTTCTGTGTGTCTATCTCGATTTATCGTCTGGAAGCTGAATGCTTCAACGAAGGCTGAAGTGGTTTCTTGTGGCGACGCCGGAGAAACAACACATTTTTTCGCAAAGAAAAACAGTAATTTACGTTACAGACTGGATTATACCTACACCGCAACATTAGGTTATGCAACAGCACAAAACAAGTTTAATTTTTACTCGCAACAAAAATCTGCTATTTAACTGCTAGGTGTAGGTGCTTTTTCCTATTATAGGTGTTTATTATTAATCCCTCTCACTTTTGTTTATTAAACTGTTTGCTTGCTTGGTATTTATACAATGCCAATCAAATTATCATTATCATCATCATTATGATACACAGGTAACAAAAGCCGAATGTTTATGTTTATCGTAGTTCAGTTTGTGTATTGTTTTTTTGTGGAGCCGTTTAACCTCCTCCAAAACACGTCTCTTACGTCATTTGGCAGACGCCACAGCACCTGAGAACGCGCTCTTGCGTAGCGAGTCGTTAACGCTCTAGTAATTCCGCTCGTGGTCATTCATTCGCGAATGCCGGCTCGCGTATCGCTGCTCTGTGACCGATAACTAGCTGCCATTGAACGAGACCCGAACGTCGGTCACTGCCACCGAAAAAAGGGAGTGTGATGATCTACAGGGCCATGGTTAAGGTCGTTAAAATATTAAAAAGGGCCTGTGTTGTCTATATAGCCGTGGTTAAGGTCGTTAATATAAGGAAAAACATTAAAACGCCGCTGTGTTAGTTAATAGGACCGTGGTCAGCGACTCTAGTTAGATTTAGTTTTATTACAAGGCAGCCAAACTACTAAATAGCTCAGTACACGCAGACGTGAAAACCGAAGAAGTCCTCAGGAAATATATAAGTACACTCCGAGAACTTCTATACCCGCCATATGGTTTACTGCACACCATGTATTAAATGCCTTTAAAGATTAAGAGTCAAATAGCAGTTTCCTAAAGTTTTCACGCAGCATCTTCTCGTATTAAGCTTGTATTTTGCAATGGTGGTTGTCTCTTGTATCTCGTAGATGTATTCAATTTCTCTTCCAACTAGAGAGTGCTTGTTTTTCGTGGAGCAAGTCAAACTTCTGTTCTAAATATAGACATGACTCGGCCGTCACGATATGATCACTTCAGTTTTAAGTTTCGCTATTTGTTTTTGTGTAGCGTTTACAACAAGACGCGCTACAAGAGAAGCGAATTACACAATACATCATAGTTGAAACTGGAACAGGTTTTACGGCTCGCCTGTCATTTGATGATTTCACTTTTCCAAGAGAAGTATCGGTACAATCAAAATGAGGAACTAAATTTCTTGTTTCGGAGCGATAAACACCTAATGTTTTGCGTTTTATTCTACACGATCATCTTAATACCGTCTGTTCCCCTTTTGCGTTGTGTGTTCTTCCATCCTTTATTCGAAGGTTGTCGTTTTATGTGGAAGCTTGGTAGAGTAATCGACAAGTTTACGCGACCCCTGCTGCCGTGCCATGGCTTCCTGTGTTTCGCATTGTGCGCTGCAGTTTTGCTGCAGAGAAGCCTGGATTGCTGCATTGGTACGAATAAACACCAACTCCAGTGCGGTCTTTGGCGTTGTCGGGTCGAAAGGGTTAAATGTATTGAACTCGACATTAATCCTGTTGGTACTAGCGAAATGAACGGTCACTCTCCAGCCTTGTATTATTTTCACGTTGGGAAAAATACTACAATACTACTTTTCACGTTGTCGGATCGAAGAGGTTTAGGTTCAAACTTTACCGTATTTACATAACACCCCGTTCCTTTCTGGCCTTAGTTCTGTTGGTACTATCGGAATGAACGGTCACCCTAAAACCCTGCGGTCAGTTCGCATTTTCGGACCGGAAGCGTTAACGGTTCGTACTTCACCCCTGTCATTAAACACCCGGGCACATGGTGACCTTAATCCTGTCGACCCAAGCGAAATATTTTGATAACGAATACCCAAACGTACACTGTGGCTTCGGATAATCAGTATTTTGGCGATTGATAGTTTCCTTAGCGGTGTGCCTGCACCCCCGGCCCTTTTACCGACACGAGTGATTGATTTATCTTTAGCGTTTGTGAAAAGTTATGCGAAGTGGCACGAATGCCATTACCCGTGATCTCTGTAAATTTATATATCCCTGTCTCTGCCAATAGCATCTCTATTACGTTGCTTGAAAGTGCCTAATTTTCCTAAGTGTTACGATAGGTCATCATTATACAGAGGTTTTAACAAATTGTTTTATCAATGTAAATGTTATTTATGTTAAACCATGATTTAACTATGTAAACCGTTATGTTTTGTGGAACTGTATCTTCTCCGTTTCATAACATTATTTTCGAAAAAGAAATTCTAATTTCTAAACTGCAACGTATGTTTCTACAACACTTAGACAATGTCGTCTGCGCCGTGAAAAATTAGAATTCCAAAATGTTAAACGTTTCCAAAATTCTAATAAATAAGAATACAAGCCTAAGTGCAATGGTGCTAAGAGCCGACATGAATACCTGGCCATATTGCGGCACACAAGCTTGTATATTGAGCCCAACCCGTTAGCATCGTGCCAAGACTAATTCACCGCCCGCATGATATGCTTTAAAGGTTACTTACATGTTACACCCCACCGAAAGCGCCGGTTCCAATTCCCTAAAATGTGTTTACTTTTCGTTGTCGTGTGCGCTTTATTGATCGAAACAGATCGGAGGTAAAAGCATTAAGTTGAGATTGGCTCCCTTTCGCATATTCACCCCGTTTATACTCGGCTTACACTCCCACCAGCCCTACATCTTTCGATTGAATCAAATGACAAGCGTATCGGCTTTCCTCTTCACCCCTCTCGGACAATCGCAGTAAAAAAATCTCTCGGAGATGAGGCATCGTTTACCATTGTCCTTCTTTGCTACTTGATATTGTTTCTGTGCGCCGCGAAATGTACTCTGTGACTGGATAATCAATAGTCCTTTCTTTAGACATTTTGTTTACGTTTGTGCGGGTTAGGCTTCCTTTACGATACACGAATAGCTGGCGATCGGACAAAACGAGTCAGTGACGTCCAAATTCCTTGTAGTAAGCATATCCAAATGCTTTGCGTTGATGATGAATTACTTTTCCAAAGTGACAATAGGCCGTGGAAAGCCCTTTTGAAGAGAGAAGGTACTTGTAGGGCATTCTACAATGGGCAAGTCGCCATTTGACCCCTGTGACACTGTTCAATTCATATACTGCTATCTTTACGACTTTCCTGGAACTGTGTATATGGTAGTGTTTAGTAAAATGTACAAATTCACGGAAATCTACTTCTGTTAGGGTTGAATCATTTTTCAACTTAAACTAGTCAGCGGTTACCCGAAAGCTAGCTGCAGAACCGGTAACCCGAGTGTGTTTAAAATTGATAGTATATTACCAACCCTCGATTAGTTGTGTGTGTTATTTCTGTATTCTCTACACCGTTCACCATCGCTTTACCACTACAGAAGCGTCACCATTCATCCTCTCGTAAATGATTTATTACTTTTGCTCGTGGTAAACGAGCTGTTATGAGTAGATCGTACCGTCGGTCGTACAACATCGTAAATTTGATGATGCGCTGTAACAGTGTTTCTCAGCCAAGTCAAACATACGTTTGCCAGGAGACCTTATGTAAACATTGGGCACAAGCATTGCAGTATAGTGTGAAAATGTAGTTCCAGCTACGAAATGTAACGCGTTTAAAGGGCAGAATCGGGCTTGCCACTCATAACAAAGAGCCCTGTCATTGCTTTACCCATAACAAAAACAATAAGAGCGTATTGCCTGTACCGGCGAAGAGCTGGCGGCTGACAGTCCGTACTATGTGCCGCACACAGCTTGTAGTCAGCGATGTCTGCTACTCCTAGCATACCGTAGTCAGGAGCATTGGAGAAATAGGAGAGCTTAACTCGATTCATCGAGGCCATTCGCTCACAAACGTGACAGCGAGACCGGCCGACGGGGAAGTTCTCTCTTGTTTTCAGCTTTATTCGCCGATGTCGCAATACAAGATGGTAAACACACACACTGTACGCTTGACCGCGGAGGCTTTGCTATAGAAAGAACGATGTGACTTGCGCTATAGTGATCCACCGTGTTTGTGGACCGACAGTAGTAGTTGCTAGCGTCTCGTTGGTCGCTACGCTGTTTTTAAGGAATGTGATGTTGTAATGGCTGGTGTGGACTGTCTGTGTTTTAATTCAACTGAAGTGTCTATACTGTGAAATATTGCCATCACAAAGTCAGTCATTAAGTAGGTTTCAATTTAGATTTGTTTTGTGTTATGTTTCTATATTTTGTTTGTATTAAGTTTTCTGTATGGGTTCCAAACTTGTTTGATTATAATATTTAATCAGTTCATGCTAGCAAGGTCGGTTATGACGTTAGTGGTGTTATTTTAAGAAAAGGTTGTCCCACTGTTAGCAGTAATAGTAGAATGAGGAATGTCCACATCAGATTAATTTATATTCAAGAATTATTGTATTTTTTATTAACTTATATCAGCATGCAGGATTCTGGTTAGGATAGGATATTCAGGTTTATCCCTGTAAATGGGAAAACCAAGGGGGTTAACACACGGGCAATCGTCAGTGTGTTGTTTATAATTTAGACGTTCCTTCAATTTGGTAGACTCATCTTTTCATTGGGTTCAGGCAATGTCAGTCAAGTGCCTTGCCCAAGGACACAACCGACTCGCTAGCGATCAGTTTCGAGCCTACGACCCTTAGGCTGCAAGTCGACGCACTAACCCACTGAGCTAATAGGTCGGACAATACTTAAAGATAGAAATTTAAAGCAACAGAAATACAGAAATTAGATACAAAGCAAATTTAAAATGCTTAGTAAACCATTTACCTTTGGGGGTGTTAGTGATTGGTAACAAATTCTGCATTTACTTAAGTTTTAAACCTTACACTTTTAGGTTGGGTAAGGAATTAATATAAATTTCTTTATTTATCCAGTTCTATATTCCCGTATTTTAGTACTGACCAAGGATACTCTATCAGACCCTGTTTCCTTTGTTCAATAATTTTTATTTCCATGACCAGGTGTTCTTAGCCCAATGGTAAGGTATGCCAGAGCTGTAAAAGCTGCACGAATCCACAAAATAACTCACGACTCTATCCACCCAACAATAGAAATTATTGATGAATCCATTCTTCACTATGGCTTCGTATGTTGTGGGGCAAACAAGCAGCCCACATTCTAAATCTCACCCCTTGCGACCCCGCATAATGGGGGGTGGGGTTGGGTCCACTCTTAGCTGTACCAGCTCACCCAGTGGTACTCTTATAGCCGGCGGGGGTGTTAATTCAGGGAGATACTCAACGGAAGTACCAACCTCAAGTCCAGCATCTAATCTTAGTAATAATAATAACAACGCGTCAAGGCCACAGTCAAGAGACCAAAAAGGTTTGAATTGTGATAACTTTATGCAATTATTTCAATTATTTGCATTTCATTATGACAGTAATTGTTTATCAGACAGAATCCACTAATTTTACTACTAAAAAGTTTATATAGGGTATCCGAAAATGTTTTATCAAACAAAAATACTTTTCCAGTAAAACTTGCACGAATATTTACATTTTATTATCATTGCCAAGGGCAGTTATTGTTACTACTATTAAGTTTAAACAGTGAAATCACAATTTCAATATAAAAAAATTGATATTTGTATATACACCTATAAGTAGTCAAATTATATGAATTTTTGCTTATTAAAAATTGTGCGATCTCCCACATAAACGTTTTAGTAGTAAAATTAGTAGATTTTGTTTGATAAACAATTACTTCCCTTTGGTATAGATAATGAAATGTAAATAATCGCTTACTGGAAAAGAATTTGTTAGATTACTTACATGAAATTATTTTATGAAAATATTTAAATTGAACGCAAGGTCTCCGTTTAGAGATGTTCATGCTAGAATCAATATTCCAATTCAATTCAAGGAGTAAAGGATTCAGTATTATTTTTTGATTCTGTCATTTTGAAATTAGATTCTGATTGTGAAGAATATTTAATTTTAGACTCGATTTGAAAGCAGAATAGTTAAGTTAATCTGTGATTTTAGTTGATTTCATTGCAATAAAAACTTAAATTTTTGACTTAGTAATTTTATTACAATTAGTAATAAAAAGTTGTAATATTTCGATTAATAAATAGAAAATATGGTTTTGCAGCACCTATTTGCTTGGCTATTAGTCATGAGTTAATTTAAGAGTACTTTTGGATTCAGACTAATCAATTTTAGAATACCAACTATTTAAAACACTAGTTCAAAAAATAGTAAAATTATCGATTTACATAATGACTAATGAGAACCTTATATATATTTAAAAACAATTGTTTAAAAAATGCTAAAATTATAAAGGCAAAACACAAGAGGTCGAATTTGTACAGAGAAGATAATGTAGATCATGCACAGCTGTATTTATTGATTAGAAATGAAATCGTTTGTTTTAATACTTTACAATGTAATGTGTTTTTGTCATTTCTTTCCTTGTAACCTTATGACCTGACTATCACCTCATGACCCTACAATATGCGATAAGGTAGGTTTTATGCCAGTCAGCTCTATTTTCCAAGAAAGTGGGAGATAAAAAGGAAGGAAGGAGAGAAACTGCATATTCAAATTAGGATTATGACTTTAGGATCAGTGTAAGGGCTGGACTTAAGGCAAGTGTAGTTGTGGGGTTGAGATTAGTGTTTGGGGCAGGGTAAAAATTAGTTTCCATAGTTTAGTGAGCAGTTTTTCTTATTTCTTCTTCCACCTATTTTTGTATTGCACTAAGAAAACCAAGAAAGTGCCCATTCTCCTAAAAAATGTCCTAAAATAAATACTGAATAGGCTAATGTTATATTGACTTTGTTTTTATTGCCCTTGGTCAGACCATCTGTTTTATATTGGTATGAAAATATTATTTTTTGTATGGCTAGGCCTTCATTGTTTCTGTTTGTGGTTTATTATATATAAAATCCTTCTATATTGTCATGTATTAAAGCCCAGCACTCCATTTTTTAATCACACCTTTCTTTACACTGGACACCGACAGTAAAGTTTTACACTGGACACCGACACTTTACATTGAAATAGGTTATATTTAGTGCTCCACGTGTGCTTATAATCACTTACCAGTGCTCCATGTGGGCTAATAATCACTCTCCTTTACAGTGGACACCCCCCTTAGTATCTCACCACCCATGACAAATCTAACTGCCCCGAACGCTAGCACCAACGCCCCAATTGCTCAGATGCTGTTTTGGCCGGGATCACATGCAGGAATCGACCCATCGATGGCTGTTCGCCTTCCAACAGGTACACACCACCTTCTGTTATGGGCGGGGTTGGGGGGAAGGCAGAGTGGTGCTTTTGGGGGTTTGGCAGGGTTGCTGAACGCACACCTAAAAATCACCACTCTTTGGGTAAAATCACATCTAAAAATATCCAAGTTTTGTAAATTAGAGTTTAAACTATGTGTGGACTATTTGTGGGGTTTTGGACTACATGTGAGGTTTTTGGTCTATTTGTGTGGGTGTTGGACTTATTGTGGGAGTATTATACTATTTATGTTCAAAGGGTTTACAGGTTAAACACAGTTACTTCTGTCACTTTCTTATTTTACCAAATCTTGCTAAGATTTTGAACTAATGTGGCCTTTGTATTATTAGTCCTGTTATGTTTATTATGTGGATTATATTATAATGCATATCATAACATTGTCTTTATAGTATGCATGGCAGTAAACTAGTTGTTTTACTTAATGTTCTAAATGGCATTTTTTAAACTTATGCGTGCAAAAATTGATTTTTTAAACATGTGTTTGCAAAATAGCATTTTTAAACATATGTTTTCAAAATGCCATTTTTAACATATGTTTGCAAAAATATGTTTGCAAAACTGACATTTTTTAACATATGTTCGCAAAAATGACATTTTTTGAACTTAAGTTTGCAAAAATAGAATTTTGTCACTTTGGTCTCAAGTTATGCTTCCCTTACATTGTCGTACTTATCACAATTTCATACATTTCATTGTTAAAGTGTGTATGTGTGTATGGTTGCAATGTTTGATTATCACTATTATGCTTGATAGTATTTAATATTAATCCGCACTTAATTTACATTAGGGGTGACAAGGTTGCAATTTACACCCTAGTTTTATGCCTATGGCTGTATATTTACTAATTACTAATATCACACATTAGATGTAGCATCTATATGTGCATTGATTGCAAATTACAATGTCGATGTGAATAATTAAACCCACACATAGGGAACAGTTACACTAAAAATGACATAAGTATACACACTGGCGCCGAACGCGGGTATGCAGAGTACGCCAGCCTACCCTGGCATTTTGCCAGGGTATGAAGCATCACCTGATTTTTACGCGTTTCGATCATCAGATCGTCTACATTAATTGTTTGGCTGTACTACAACTCAACTACGCAAGACATACAAGCGTCGCGATGGGAGAACAACGCGTTTTCTTGTGTCTTCATTAATACACGGTAATTCCTAGTGCTGTGCCGATCAGGATTTTTAACGATCATTAAAATCCTTGCCGATCCGATCGCGTTCTAAATTGCGTCCAAAAAACGCTTATTTTCTGACGCGAAAATGCAAACTATGAGAGAAATATAGTTTTACTTCGCAGCTATAAATCGATTAAACTGTTATTTACACTACTTAACTGCACAGATTAATCTTGAGCTAAAGCTTAAAACATATAAAAATTTAAATTTTTTATACGGTTTGTGGTAAAACATATAATATATATTTTGCGTATATATTTGGTCGCACCTTTGCTGTGATTATACAGGGGCGTCAATGAAACAACAACTTAAGAAACAAAAAGATATATTCCAACTTCCAAGCATACGTTTTATATTCGGTAGCGACTAGCGAGTGTATTAATGACATTTAGGAAAGCTAATCTTTTTCTTTTAACCTAGTTTATTAAGCAATCTTCGGCGTAGCATGTAAGTATGGGGATTGTTTGGCTTTGGTCCAACTTGCACCTGGCCGAAATGAGTAGACGTGTGTATCTTTTTGATGACTCGTGCGAACGCTCGAAGCGCACGCTAATGATAAGAGAGAGTAAACTAATGTTTCTTTAGTATAAACAGTATGTTATCAATTAAAAATATAAATCGAAAATTGAGTTAAAACTTATTTTACGCATTTTACACAATTAAAATTTTCAGGATTAACAATGTGATTTATTGTTGTTTGCATGATTTAGTTTTACAGATGGATTAATTAGATCCCGCTACGTAATGCCCTGTTGAATCTATCTATGCCTACCCTAACTAAATTGCTTTTAAACTACTTTTTAGATACGTCCTTCTTAATTGCCGAGATCATTTGATTTCCCAGACGCGCACATACACATTTGGAATATAACATTTGTTTCACCAATTATTCCACGCAAGTAAGGAAAGTCGAATGGTTTACGTCGGGACGATTAAATTATTTTTTAACTCCTTTGGCTGCAAACCGGACGATTATAACTAACCGGAATCTAAGGAATTTTTATAGGATTGGATGGGCTATTAACATTTATTTACACAAGCTTAATAAAGACGCGTACAACAACCACTGGCAACTATAATATCTTATATTCTAAATAGGAGTCTAAAGGAACTCATAATACCAGAGCATCTAATACGTGTAGTGCGTTTCTCCTTACCGAAAGCGCTATCGTGCGAAGACGTCCGAACTATCGTGCGAAGACGTCCTAACATTTTTTAAAGCGATAGCTCGGAAAACAACTTGCATCGTCGCATCGCTTTTTGTGGCAATGAAAGATACATTACCGTAAATGTCAGTTGAAGTCTAAAGTCAACATTGCAAAACAAGAGAAGTTTATACAATTTATTTACTTAATTTTTTTTGTTTTTAGCTGGAGATTTTATTGCAATCGGCGCGACGAACGCGAGGGCTCCAAATTATTTAATAATTTTTTTACTAATCATGCCGAATCGGTACCAGCTCGAAATTTTTTAACGTAAAGAGCCTAGTTTGAAACCCCAAAGAGATGCATTCTAGGGCAATTTAATGTTAAAAAAAAATTTGGCGCGCCGGGCGCGAAATTGCTTTTCTCTTAACCCTAGCATGCCCTGGCTTTTCGTATGTTCGGCGCGCCTGAGTATACATGTTAAAATAAAACAAAGTTTTATTTTGTCACAATTAAATTTTTATATACAATCTAAGACAGGCCAAAAGCCAAAATGTCTATCTAAAATTGTCTACATTTACATGTAGTAAGTATGTTATACAACAAAAAACATTATCTAAAGAGATTTAATATGATATGCATGTCGTACCAAATTGACTGTGACCCGTTATATGTAAATTATACTACATAATCACAATATTAGTTTGGTTTTACAAAAAAAATTCATCTAGTTTTAAATGAGCTACCTCTTAATGCACAATGCACCCACATAGGGATGCACAATATAGGATAGTTAGGTATTCTAGAATATTCTAGAATAATATATTTCGAATCTAGAATTTCGAATCCTATTCTAGAATGTTTTAATATGTATTTAAATTTGCTATGCTGTGCATATATTTTCGCATTTATAGTGAATTAGCCATATGCTTTTAAACTGTGATTAGAGCAATTTACGTAGTCAAACAATATTTTACCATTACATATTTTTTTAATCATATGTAACATCTCTAAACACTATCTGCCATGAGGGAGGATAATAGTCTAGTAGGTTGTTGTTGAAATGAATGGCTGAGAAAAATGCTCCCAAACACCAGACAATTTTTTTTCCCCAGTTTGGTATGAAGACTAGCTATTAATGCCCTTGCACAATTAAACATTAATTTACTATTTAACACAGTTATACCTAAGTAAAAGTATAATAAATTAACCACTGCAAAATCACCTAACTAAATAACACATAGGATATCATTAAATTGAACACATATCATTCATTGTGTTTATTGAAAACATAGTTGTTTAAGTGAAATATATATTGCAAATACTAACGTGTTTAGTCTGTAAATAACTCTTCCGCCTTTGGAATAATTGCGTCATATTTAAAGGTGCGATAAACCACGTGATTACAGCCTGGCGAACGTGACCTACTTTCTTTGTGCGTGCGTTCGTTTTAAGAGCGTCTGTCCACGATGCACGTGTATGGGACAACTGATAAGATAATGTTGTTGTGCTTTGATGCAAGTTGTATTTCCGAGCTACCGCTTTAGAAAATGTTCGGACGCTTTCGCACAATAGATGCACTTTCGGTATGGAGAAACGCATTACGGGTATTACATACGAATGAAGAAGCCATTTTGCAATTTTGAGATTACGAATTTACTTCAATGACGATTCACTTAAAGTTTCTTATCATGGTTATCCACTGTCGCACGTTTGCTGAAACGATACGCTGACGTCTGCATAATCGTGCCATCACGCGTGTTGTTGCGCGTTGGATCGCAGCCAATATTTTACGTTTTTAATTTCGAATCCTAACTATTCTTATTAAATTGCTTGTAAAGATTCGAATCCCTAGAGATTCGAATCTCAAAGATTCGAAATTCTATATTGTGCATCCCTACACCCACACCACCCTTATGATGAACTCAAAAATTTCCAAATAATGAATAAAACATACCAGCATGCATACTTTAACACAGTGATGAGATTTTGCTGGCAAAACTACGAGTTCGGTCGGACGTAACAAATTTAATGATGAATATAAATTATTCCCATCACCCCAGGCAACTTCTATCCCAGTGGAATAACCACGGCCGGCTACGGAGACCTTAATTTACAGCAAAACATGATCGGAGCCAGTTTTGGAATCCCGAAGCCAGCGATGCCATTGCAGGTGGACTCTAAAAGTCTCCAAATGGAAAGTTCCCATCAAAGTAAGCAGATTGATCGATTTAAAATAGCCTCTCCAACTTGCTGTCAAGGCATTTTTGTTTTAATAACTTAGTTCTTAGTTACAGTATTTTTTCACTCCTTTATTATATTAAAGAAAATTTAGTTTTATTTTTTGCTCCTTTATTACATTTAAAAAATATTTGTAAAAAAGGGAAGGAAATTCAGCAAAAATACAGTAGTTAACGTTTGTAAGAAAATTTGACATGGCCGATAAAAAACGGAACTAAAATTGTAAAAGCATGAAACCAGTACCGTATTTTATACTTATTCACTTCCATACATTCACTTTCATGCCAGTATTAGGTTAAGTACTGGTTTAATTGGTATTGGGTTTCGACCAAACAGAAGTTCAATTGTCTAAATCAAATTGATCAAAATTATTTTGCAAAAGTAAACATTAACACACTGCGTAACACACTTTCGCTTTTGGCGTTTTTTTCAATAACTCACTATCTATACTGAGTGTGCGGCATGCCACATGCAAAACATTAATTCTTCGAGCAAAGACACTCGTTTTGAAACTTGTGTTTACCAATAAAATTAAAAAGTAAATCACTGAAAGACACTAAAAATGTAGATCAATCAAATACACTATAATACATTACCACATTGTTTTATATAGTTGTGCTTTATGAAAAGAGTTTTAATCGGTCTGCATACCTTTTCATCATGTGATCAGTTGCTAATTTGTTTTCGTAACACTCATGTCTATCATCCTCATTACAGCGATAAGCATGGTTCAGCCAGAGTGTAGATAGGGCTTAACAGGGTGGATTATCGAATAGTTATCTCTTCCTAGGGGAAAAGTTTACTAAACTTAATAGGGGTAGAGAAAGTTAATATGCAACTAAAAACTTGGCAGAAGGTTCATTTTCTAATTATTTTACAGTAATGTAAGTTTGGGGCAAAATCTGTATTTCTACTTGATTAAGGAAATGTGGATGCTTTAATATATTTTAAGGAAAATTAATTTTCCACTTACCGGTATTAAAAGCTTAACACTAAAGATGTTACTTCTTAAATTAGTCTAAAAGAATTTCAAAAATGTTTAATTTACTGTTTAAAGTTATGCTTTGTCAATGCTTCGAAATAGAGTGACAGCAAAAACTATATTAAAGTTAGGAAACTAACGGCATGAAATACGACACTCATTGATAGCCAAATACTACTACGAATATTTAATTTCAACAATTCCATGATGACTGATGTGGTCTATAATTGCCATACTTATTTATAACAATCTGCAATCTGCTTGCAAATGGCAGAAAATAGATTCCTGGGAATTAGCTGCATTTTTTAATCCACTTGTTTCAATTTGTGTTGTTTATGATTCATTTGGTTTTAAATTGTCAACCAGTTGAAACAAATTGTAAAACTACACAAAACATAGAACAATACAAATAACATATGTAATGTCAATTACATGTAGAATTATATGTAGACCACTAACATTCGCAAGTTAGCTTTGTAGCAACATTCGAGATGTTGTGTTTAAATAGTTGGGTTATAACATTTGTGAACGTTTTTTTTAAGAATCTTATATACCGGTAATAAATTTTAATTGAAGAATCTTAAGTGCAATAGATTTTAAAAACTGCATCCATACATGAAGCTTATGTCAAACAAGCTAAAGATAGGTTAATAATATGAAACTAAAAAGTTAGTTTGTTAAAAATGAATTCTGTTTTTACTAATCTATATTACAATTACCCTGCCCTGGTTTTCTGGTTTAATTCTCACTACACTTTAACCTCCAACAAGGTATTTCAAAACACTTTAACCTCCAACTTAAAACTCCAGGTCCCCAAATGAGCAAACCATGTGTGCCAAACCCATTACCATCTGCACTTCAACCTAGCTATGCCACCCCAACATCTGACCCCATGCAGAGAGCATCACTTCCCCATTTACAACCCACCCCCCAACCTGTGCGTCGGGAATCTGGGGGTGCTGGGGAATTCCCACCCATGGGTAAGTAATGTATTAGTTTTTTTTCTGAAAATTGTTTATCTGTTTTTGTTACAACACATGTTAATGTCTGTTGTTAGGTTTAAAGATTTGATTTTAGCTTAATTCACATACAATTGCTTCAGTAACCCAACACTGGTCTCTGATAATTGCTTGTCTGGCAACTCCCAGCCTTTTTCCCACACAAAGGAATAAAGTTTTTCAGTATATTTACTAGAATAATAATGTTATATTATTCTAGTAATATGTAAAAACGGAATAGGTATCCGTTTATTTCTATAACACATAGTCTACATAGTTTGCTCTTGCAATAAATTGGTCTGTTAACAGAAAGGCTGTGGCTTCAAAACCAGGTATCCAATTATTTCTATAAAAATACATTTTTCAAACGTTATTTATGATCCGACGCCCCAGGTCAAAACATGATTCGCCCGATTCTCACTACACCATCTAGTGTTGGAAGTGCCTCACGACCGTCGAGCTCCATGAGTGGTGGGGTCAGTGGGGGAACCACCCCTGGCGCTGAGTCATTAAGAAGAAGGCGAAGGTTAGAGACCCCGGTTCAACCCCCAGGAAGACTGGTAAGAACAAGTTTTGTTCATCTTTTTATCAATCGTATCGGCATTTTTGTATATTACCCATATATTTGTGATTGTTTTTTTTTTTAAGTGTTGTCAAATAGTCAGACAGCCGAAAGGTTGCTGGTTCGAAACTGGTCGTTAGCTAGTCTGTTGTGTACTTGGGAAAGGCACTTCGTACATTGTCTGAACCCAGCGGATAAATTACTAAATTAAAGGAACATCTGAATCATACATAACACACTGCTGTAGCTATGGTAACCCGATGGTAGGCGCGAGGTGATCTGACGATTGACCGTGTGTTAACCCTCTTGGTTTTTCCATTCCCGGGGATAAACATGGATATTCTATCCTTTCCTAAATAACATATTTATATTTGGCAAATTTGGAATTTTTATTAACATAATCCCAAAATGTTGGGCCTATATATATGTAATTGTTTTATTAATTATTGTTGGACAAATTGCTTCCACAATATTAATGATTGGAAAAAGAATGTAAATTCCCTTGCCCATTTTCAGTTAAACTAACTGATTTGTTTTTACTTGATTTTATACTTTTTTGTCAAAAAATGGACAATTGTCAAGAAAAGAAAAAAGTTGTCAAAACAAAAGCCAACAAGTGTACAAAAAACTTTCAAAAATTATCCAAAAAATTAATTCAGTATTTTTTTATTGCCAACAACCTTATTACCTCTGGCAACAAATAATTTATTTTTCTCGAGTGTTGATAAGGAAGCAGTTGACAGCATCAATATTAATGGGTGATCAATACAGGCACATCTGCAGAGGTGTATTGGACTCCAGGTGTTAGCACGAAGAGGAGATACGTACAGACACGCTGAGTTCATCAATGTACGGCAGGATGGACAGGTAAATGCCTTCCACAATCTTGTTAAGTTGGAATTAGTCATAATGACAAACTTAAAAATATCATTCGGTTATTTTACGTGTCTACACCCAAAAGATATATGTATATATACTTTTTACAACATAACTACAATATTACCACTTACCGGTAGTTGTTTATTATGCATATGTCTACCATAAATGTTGGCCAAACAAATATGTATATTATAAATCATAATCACCACATCACTTAAGTCTTATACATTTGTATAATTGAAGTGTTGGGCTTATATATGCACATTATGCAATATAAAATCGTAATATTAGTTGTTTATTATACATATGTCCCCCCAAAATATTGGGTCTATATATGCACATTATACAACATATTTGCAATATTAATTATTTTTTATACATATGTGCTAATTTCCACTCAAAATGTAAACGACTTTAAACCTCCATTCCTGGTCCCAGTTTGCATCCTTGGTCCCATTTCCAACTAATGTAACCGACTTACCTTGTCACAGGTTGGAGTTCTCTTCCACGGGGACAAAGAGAAAACCATCAACTATTTCATGGACCCAGAGAATACAAATCATGTAAGTTGTGCGTGTGTGTGTCAGCGTGCGTGCGTGCATGTGTCAGCGTGCGTGCGTGCATGTGTGTGTGTGTGTTCGGTATGTTGTACCACTGGCATTGCAGAAGGCACCATACAACCATGTTAAAATATGACAAACAAGTATATATACCCAAAATGTGCTTGTCGGAATATGCTTGTGTTAGAATATGTAATATGGGTGTTTTTATCATTTCAATGAAAATAACTTTTATGAAATATTTAAACACTTCCTTTTTTACTGGTCAAAGTAAAAATACTTTTGACCAGATATTCATTTTTACCAGATAAACAATTTTTTTTTCACCAGTAAAACCAGATATTAGTTTCTGTTAATTCCAAATTTTGTCACCTGCTATCATTTGTGCAGTTTTCATTGCTTATTACTGCCTTGTTAGAATATGTTATATCAAGAAATGTTGCCAGAAAAGTGAAATCATTATACGAGATACCAAGGGTGGAAAATTTCATTTCTAGACAAAGGTGTAACTTGCACCCCTAGCAACCCTTACTTTACGCCTATGCTACTACACTACACAATGCGCAGTTTACACTTCGACCCCCCAAACCCCCCCTATCCATGTAAACAATCATCTTGGTTGCATATATTGTTCAGTGATATGTACTATGCCCTACAATGTGTAATCTACTGAGGTGTAGAAGCTAAGTACATGTTAGTCCTATAAGTTACTTATTAAAGAAGCAGCTGTGTTAGTTTGGGCAAAACCAATATATTGAAGTGTAAGTACTGAAGGTTAAACAACGCCCACTCTAACTCAGTGGTTCTTAAACTTTTTTAGTTTAGCTCCCCTTGACGTTTGTCATTCATGCTCACACCTTACCTAGCCTCAGAATTAAATTCAAGAAAAATGGAACAATATTTAATTTGCCATTTTCCTGTTTATTGTAAAGGATGCGGCTGTTTTGGGGGAAACTAGTCGTTTAATTTGAAGCTTTGTTTAAGACCAAGCACATCGAACATCTGCTGCGTTTGTTGGACCAATCTCTCACTGTTATGCTTGTGCCCCCTTGTGAAGCTTTAACGCCACTCATTAAAGAATTCCTGCTCTAGCTTGTGTATTTAAACTCATGTCACATTAGATTAAATACAACCAGGCATTTTTGAGTGCAGGATTCTGTAAAATACTGAGAATGTGGACTTATCTAGGTATATGTCAAATTTAGAAAAAAAAACAGTCATTAGCGAACACCAATTTATCTATAACCAGGTGGTGTAGATTCATTATATAAACAGTGGAACCCCGCTTGGAGACCACCTCAATAACACGA
>CH002829.1:175827-228316 GCA_000149265.1 Ciona savignyi | reverse complement strand
TAAAGGTGAATATCCTACACATATCCGATTGAACAGATAGGCCAAGAACCCAATTGTCAAGGGTGAAATAAAAAATAAACCTCCATTCGTATGACATATTGCAATAGTTTCAGTAACCCAGCTATGGGCACAATGTATTCTGATGAACACCAGTTTATTACGAATCTTCCCACTTTCCAACCCCAGATAAACATAAATCCATCATATTAAGACATAATCATAACTTCACTTCAATTTTTAAATGAACAATACTAACAGATGATGAAGCATCAGCTGATGAAACGTTCATCAAATCGAAGCAGAAGAAATCCTCTCTTCTCCATGGCAGACAAGCGGAGAAAGTCGCCAAAGCTCTGAAGAAGGCTGAAGAAGCGAAACTAAAGCGGGAGAAACGTCAGAAAGAGGTTTGTGATGTCATAATGTGAAAGGGCATGCACTGTAGTAGGATGGGTTATTTATGTTTATCCCTGTGAATGGGAAAACCAAGTGGGTTAACACACGGGCAATCGTCAGATCACCTCGCGCCCATCGTCGGGTTACCGGAGCTATTGCAACCGACAAGCTAGCGACCAGTTTCAAATCTACAACCTTTCGGTTGAAAGGCGTCACAGTAAACCGCCAGACTAATCTGTCGGACTGGAAAGGCATACACTGCAGTAATTAAAACTTTTGGGGATATATGTCAGTATCTCATTCTGAAATGTTACAAGCCCCTAAAGTGATGGATTTTTTTTTAATTGAGCCAAGTTTTGAACCCATGATGGGGTCGTTACTTTGATTGTTTTTGCATAATTCTCGGTGCCACTAACCATTTGGCCACACGACCGTACTGAAGTGATCGATCTTTTAACCCTGAATACCTGTTGCATAACCGCCTTGCCCTTTAGTGGGAGGAATTGTTCCGAAGCAAACCAGACGAGAACTTCGAGGATCCAGCGGATGTTGCTGCGATCAAAGACGCGCAAGCCAACATGGGAGACTTCAAGCTGAAGACCGCTCCCGATTACGTGGTCCCTGAGCATCTCAGGATGGACACAGAGAAGAAAAGATACCAACTTCTTATACTACAGGGACTGGTAGGTTGGGTGGTTTATGGTATTATACAGACCACAAGCTGCGCCAGATTATAAATCGCACCGTCAACAAATTACTTTAATTGTTTTTTATACATAATGCGCACCGGGCTGAAAGATTTTTAGGGCAGTTTGGTTATAAAAACAATAGTAAAAGTACTGGTTTGAGTGTAGGCAATTAAACATACAGCACGCTTAAAATTTTGTGTTTGGGGTTATTCAGGTGTATGAAGTACAAATTATTTTTAAAATTAAAACTTTAAATTAAAGTGTGAAGACCTAATACTAAGGGTAAAGCCAGCTTGATTTCGATTATCTCCATTCCCCGACCGTGTAGATCAATCGAGCAAAATCCGAGTTCAACAATAAACTGGTCGCTCTTCGAGATTGGAAGTTGGATTCGATCTCCGAGATGAAGAGCCACATCCAGGAGCTGAAGGTCATGCAGAAGAGGATGCAAGAAGATGAGAGATGCGGTCTTCCGAAGATTCCCCGTCTTCATCCAGATGAAGAACCACACAAGTAAATTATTTTACTTGGATTGAATATTCGATTTTATCCCTTTGTGATAGGACAGCATATTCATGTTTATCCCCGTGAATGGGAAAACCAAGGGGGTTAACACACGGGCAATCGTCAGATCACCTCGCGCCCATCGTCGGGTTGCCGGAGCTATTGCAGTGTGTTGTGTATTATTCACACATTCTTTCAATTTTAATAGAACTCATTAATCCGCTGGGTTCAGGCAATGTCTGTTAATTGTCTTGCCCAAGGATACAACGGACTAGCTAGCGATCAGTTTCGCACCTGCAACCTTTCGGTTGAAAGGCGTCGCACCAAACCACCAGATTAACCGGTCGGACTTTACATACTAAGTTATAACACAGATAAGATTACCACATACCCACAGTCGGGTTGTCAGAACTATTGCAGTTTAATTATTTTAAACAGAATATTAATATTTATCATTTTATGTCCAAGGTTATCCATTAACATGAAACTAAGGTTATCCCTTTACAAGGGACAAAGGTTGAAATAACACGAATAATAGATTACCATTTGCTCACAGTTAGGTAGTGGAGCTATTACAACTTTCTTTAACTTTTAATCGATTCAAATAAATTCACTGGTTCTAAGCAGCATTTTTACGAGACTTGCCTAACAGCACAATGAAAGAAAAGTGTTCAGGGTAGTGGAATATATGAACTTCACCCCTTATTAATCAAGTCTGACCGGTTAGTCTGATGGTTTAGTGTGGCGCCTTTCAGCCGAAAGCCATGTGTTATCCCCCTTGGTTTTTCCATTCACTGGGATAAACATAAATATCCTATCCTGGCCCCCCAGGAAATTCGAGTACACCCGCGATACGCTTCTTAAGTTTGAGGATGATGAGAAGAGCCGGGAGGAAGCGGAGGCGCAGAAGAAGAGGAAGGGAGGAGGAGGACTCTTTGGGGGATTCGACGATGAGGTGGGTTCATCTGAGGGACATCTTGGTGGGTCGATTAGAAGGATCATTTTCGAGGGTCAATTTATGGATCATTTTGGTGGATAATTTTAGGGGGTTATCTTGTTGGTCATTTTAGGGGGTTACATGATGGGTCATTTTAAGGGTCATCTTGGTGGGTCATTTTAGGAGTCATTATTTATGGGTCAATCTAGGGTTATTATGATGGGATATTTTATTGGGTGAGTCTTCGTATATGATTGAGATGTACTTTTAGCTTAAGTGCAACCCATTAATCCACTTAATCCAAGCCAAAGGACACAAACTAGTCAGCATTGGTTTCAATCTTACAACTTTTTGGCTCATGCACTAACTCAGCGAATCTTCTGAATAATCTTTCAACCACATTGATCCTGAACAGGAGGAAGGTGACAAGGAGGAACCAGATTTGCTCCATGGAAGGAGGACAAGTGCAAGCAGTGTTGCCACCAGTGTTGCCAGTAAGGCGGGGCAAAAGGTGACTTTCCCTGTCAGATTTTATTTTATCTTTTTGCTGATGATAAATCCACACATGTTTACATGGTTGCGAATATTTCTTTGTTTTGTATAATCTTGTATGTGAGCGGTGGGTGTGTATACCCTGAGGTTGGGGGTTAAAGTCCCATTCACGTCAATATTTTTGTACTATCATCACATTACACTACTATTACCTTCATTTTTTTGACCCATCCCATCTACAAAGTCTTGTCTATATATATTCATCATCACATTACACTACTACTACCTTTATTTTTTCAACCCATCTGAGCAAATGTACAAAGTAGTCTTGTTTGTATAACCAGTATATTACTTAGAATTATATTTTTCACAGGCTCAACAAGCTCCTAGTAAGCCAACCATTCTCGAACTTCAAATGGCTCAGATTGAAAAGATTCGATTGAAATATCAACGTGATCGCTTGTTACGCTTGATCGAGGAAAGAATGATGTCATTTGATGCCGAATTACGTTTGTTACGCCATCACAAGACAAATCTTGATGTTGATTTGAAGATGGCTGATCTGAGGTGTGTAGTCGCGCCACTAGTTGTCCGACCGATTTTTCTTGGTTTACTGCGTCGCCTTTCAACCGAAGGGTTGCAGATTTTAAACTGGTTACTAGCTAGTTGGTTGTGTCCTTTGGCAAGGCACTTAATGAATATTGCCTGAACCCAGCCAATTAATGGGCTCAACCATATTGAACCTCAATCATACACAACACACTGCAATAACTTTGGTAACCAACGTTGGGTGCGATCTGACGATTGCCCGTATGTTAACCCCTCTAGTTTTACCCTTTCCTGGGATAAACATGAATATCATGTAAAAAAAGAATAATATATATTAGGCCTAATTATAAAGTAATATTAAGCACATAGATATAGTATATTGAAAATAGAAACAATATGTAATCCTTCAAGAAACACTGTATTGTAGACAAGTGACATTGCTTAAACATTTATTGCACATGGAAATAATATATATTCATCATACAAAGTAAAATAATGAACATAGAAATAGTATATCAGACATAGAAACAATTTATCTCCCACATAGAAACAATATATAACTTATATATATAAACAATATATATCCCACATAAAAACAATATATTTCAAGCATAGAAACAATATATAACTTATATATAAACAATATATATCCCACATAAAAACAATATATCTCAAGCATAGAAACAATATATCACAGACAAGTGACATTGCTGGAAGAGTTGCTCCTGCTAAAGGAATACGAAAAGCGAGAAACAACGTTGTCGGGAAGAGTGATGAGCAAGCGTGCGGAGCTTGCAGAGATTAACGGGAAGGTCATTATGATGTCATTATGCTTGATTGGCAGTAATTAATATTATATCGCTAAAAGACCGAATTCACAGCTATATCTGCTAGGATATTCATTTTTTAACCTCTTGAATGGGAAAACCAAGGGGATTAACACACGGTCAACCGTCAAATTATCTTGCGCCCACCGTCGGGTTACTGGAGCTATTGCAGTGTGTTGTGTATGATCCACACGTTCCTTTAATTTTGTAGAACCATTAATCCGCTGGGTTCAGGCAATGTCTGTTAAGTGCCTTGCCCAAGGACATCACCGACAAGCTACGACGAGTTACAAATCTGCAACCCTTGGACAGAAAGGCAATACACTAAAGCACCAGACTATCTGTCGAACTTATATCCCGGATCCATGATACCTCCAGGGTGCTGGAGTAACGTTTCTTTTAATGCCTAAATTTCTGGTCCCGGTGCTACCGTATACCCGCCCATACTAATGTGATGTAATCATCAAAAGGCAGCTTTTTTTTTAAAATTGCAGTAAAATGTATAAACAGAAAATGATTAAGAAAATTCATATTTATATATCTTTCATAGTAATTTACATATGTTATATTAACAGAAAATTTCTTTTTAAAAGAGAAATCTTTATTTTTCTGTAAGTGGTAATCAGTGATACAAAAGCTGTGCTTTATTTATTAGTCAATAATATCCATTTTGACATTTTTGGTATCCATATTAACTTCATTTGCATTCTATGAGGTTAATTGTCGAGATTTCCCCCCAATATTTAACCGGCAACACCTCGCAGGCGTCCGAGATGCAAGCGAGACTCGAAGTAAAGAAACGCGACATCGACCGCTTGTCGGACCGTGAGAAGGCACTAAATGCATCGTTTGTTACTTCGTTGGGAGATGGTAACAAATTTAGCGATTTCCTTACTAAAGTCTTTAAGAAGAAGATAAAGCGAGCCAAGAAAAAAGTTTTGAAAGGTTAACTTGTGTCTTTTGTTGCATATTGGCTTTTATCTTAATGAAAGACGTTTCGGACATGACATTCTATTTGGATGTCTCGTTTAATACCACCCGTAGCAATGCAAACTGGCTTGCTCAGGTGGCCAGTAATACACCTTATGCTTATGGTTAAGTTACTGGTGCTGTTACCGTGTAGGACTATTTATATATGATTTTTAGTCTGAACAACCTATTAGTTGTCCGGCCGGTTAGTCTGGCGGTTAAATACGTCGCCTTTCAATCGAAAGGTGCAAAACTGGTCGTTTGGTAATCGGTTGTGTCCTTGGGCAAGGCAGTTAACGGACATTGCCTGCACCCAGCGGATTAATGGGTTCTACCAAATTGAAGGAACCTGTCTTTCATATACAACACACTACAATAGCTCCGGTAACTCGACGGTGACGTGAGGTGATCTGACGATTGCTCGTGTGTTAACCCCCTTGGGTTTTCCCATTCTCGGGATAAACATGAATATCCTATCCTATCTTAGTTACAACTGGATTGGATGAATTGACTTGGTGAGTTATACACCTTATGCTCGCAGTAAAAATGTCACAATAACAATCATGACATCACAGAGGGTGAAGAAGAAGACAGTGACATGTCGTCATCGGACGAATCTGATTATTCCAGTGAAGAGGATGAGGACGACTCGGTGGAAGGAGGATTTGATGACTCGACATGTCCGCCGGGCTGCGATGTGGTAATAATGGGATTTGTTATATCAATGATAAGATATTCATGTTTATTGCCGTGGATGGAAAAACCAAGGGGGTTAACACACGGGCAATCGTCAGATCACCTCGCGATGGGTTACCGGAGCTATTGTAGTGTGTTGTGTATGATTCATGTTCCTTTAATTTGGTAGAACCCATTATTCCGCTGGGTTCAGGCAGTGTCCGTTAAGTGCTTTGTCCAAGGACACAACCGACTAGCAAGCGACCAGTTTTGAACCTTAAACCTTTCGGTTGAAAGGCGTCACACTAAACCACCACACTAACCGGTCAGAAAGCGCCTTGCGTTTTCCCAACACAGGATGTGAACATAGTTATCCTTTTATTACATCACACCATCTTTTATTACCAGGCATTGTTCGACTCCACCCTGGCACTGAGGGAGAAACGCTTGGATTTAGAGGAACTGTTGATTGAAGAGCATAAAATTGCAGAGACCTTGAAAAAAGATGCTGATGGTTTGCTCAAGAAAGCAAAAGTTATGGACAGTCAGCTTAAAACTGCGTTGGCAGACTTGGAAGCTTTCCAGGTGCGCTTTTTTCTACTAGGTGTTGTTACGAGCGCCCATTTTAAAACTTAAGATGTACTTTTTCAACCCCTTGGTGTAGTTTAAACTGATTACAAATAATGGACTTTTAAGTCTATTTTTAAATGGTCAGGTGTTCTTACTGTCACCAATTCATACACAGTTGGTGTGGCCAATGGGTTAGCGATTCCATTTCATAAACAGAATTAAACACAAAAACGGTTTAGAAAAGGGACACTAGCTCAAAACTTAGCACAGTAAAAAAAATGAATTTTCTGTGCATAGAATAATTAGAAAACTCTCCATGTTCAAATATGTGTAAATTACTCTCAGTTTTTGCCTTTTTTAATGTTATAATATTGTAGAAAAAATGAATACATCGTTAGATATATAATATTGTATTGCATTTGTAAAATAATAATTCAGTTTATAATTTTTTAGTTTGTTTGGATACTTACTCGTAAAAACACTTTAGCTTTAATAATTTATTGATTGCCACTAATCTTATTAAGTTGTTTTTACATACTGTTGTCCAACTCAGTTAATAATTAATGAATTACAAGTAAAATTAACCTGAAATGACATCACAATATCTATTATTAATGCAACAATGTTCGCTCTTGTGAACATTTTAAAACAAAGGGGATTTGTTTATGTCCCACACGGCTTATAATCTGAAAAAATTGCAAAGAAGGTTACAGTAAACTGTATATACGTCCTTCTATACAGATTTCCGATAATAAACTTGGATAAATCTTACAATACAGAAAAAAATAAAATCAGTCATGACATTTAAATTTTTAAAATAGCAATATTTAGGTACAATACTTAATTCCTTCTATACAGTTAATCGATAATAAACTTGGATAAATCTTACAAAACAGATTTATCTTGTATGCTATTTGACGAAAACAATGGATAAACCATTATTTCTATGAATTTATGATTAAAAAGGAATTATGTATTTTACCAAAACATTTCAAAGAAAATTTTAAATGTCGTTACTGTCTTTTTTTTTTTCAGTTTTCCTAATTTTTGTATTATTTCTATGGCAGGTTGAGAAGCAGGGCAAATTGAACGAACTTGACGTGGTTGTGCCTCTTCGGCTCCATCAAGTGGAACACGTATACAATGCAGCCGTTCCTTTTGACCTTTCACCTTGTTTAATATTCGCTAACACCTCGCTTAGCGCCCTCCAGCGGAGGATCAAGGAGCTGCAACAGGAGAAATCGGAGCAACGGAAATTTTATAAGTTCGTACATTTTTCATCTTAAGTTTACTCTTTTTATCGATGTTTATTGGATACAACAGTCAATATAAAACTATTATCTGATTTGCTGGAGCTGTTGCAATGCGTTGTATATGTAATATAACTTCATTTTATCCAATTATGATATCTTTGGGTTGAGTCAATGACCATAAAGTGCCTTGTCAAAGGAGACAACCGCGTAGAAAGTGGTCAGAGTAGTGATCGAACCCAACACCCGTCTGTCAAGACCCTCATCCTTAACCTCCAGACAATGCAACTGGATTCTTGTATTAGAATTATCCATTCAAACAATCTGAAACTGCTTCTTAACACACTACAACAATAATAACCTCTTATTTTTTTTCTTAAACATTTTCAACATAATCCACGCCCCACAAACGGTGTTTATTCCAATTAAACCACGCAATTCAGGGAAGCACGTCAGCAACACGTTCATCTGATCAAGAATCGCCGTGTGATGGAGGAACGGATTGAACAACTGGAGGAGAAATGTGAGCACATGATGATGCTGAAGGTATGTGTTGCTAACATGAGGGTCTTGAGTTCAATGTCCGCCCTACACACATATATTGGGTTATATATCCGCCCCACACACATATATTGGGTTATATGTCCGCCCTACACACATATATTGGGTTATATATCCGCCCCACACACATATATTGGGTTATATGTCCGCCCTACACACATATATTGGGTTATATATCCGCCCCACACACATATATTGGGTTACCGACTAGCTAGCGATCAGTTTCGCACCTGCAACCTTTCGATTGAAAGGCGACGCACTTAACCGCTAGACCAACCGGCCGGACATATTACATGTCCACCACACACATATATTGGGTTATATGTCTTCCCCACACATATATAGGTCCTATATATGTCTAATCTTTATATTCTAGGTTTTTTTATGCGTTCATGTCTGCAGTAAAGTATTGTAATATCCGTCAGAATACCACATACCCACAGTCAGGTTAACAACGCATTTGCACTACATTACATACAATAGGAACATTTTGTTTTTCCATTTTTTTACTGGGTAATAGCAGCATTCATTAATTGCCTTAGAACACAATCAACCAGCGCAATTGGTGTGAATCTCACAACCTTTCAAATATGATAGGATTTTCATGTTTATCCCTGTGAATGGGAAAACCAAGGGGTTAACACACGGGCAATCGTCAGATCACCTTGCACCCACCGTCGGGTAACCGGAGCTATTGCAGTGTGTTGTGTAAAATATAGATTCGACTATTTCTGACCTGTACTCCTTAACAAAATATGTAGAATATTAACTTTCCACTTTACAACCGATGCAATTTTAACCCAACGTTGGTTTTGTGCACAGTTTGGCAGAATAGTTGACCTGGAGAAACTCGACTCTGTGACCATCAACAAGAACGTTGAGGAACTGAAGGAGCAAGTGAGAAGACAGGAAGTGAAAAACGCAACTGAACTGTTGAAAAGACAGGTGACTGTTTCGAGCACATAGACATGGCTTCGTTTTGTTGTCCAATCCGTTAAGCAACCGGGTTCAGGTAACGTCTAAGACCCTTACCCGAGTACATGACTAGTAACATGCAAAACTCCACAACGTTTCGTATGACTGTTTAACGTACAACTATTAAGCCAACCGGTCGGACAAACATCTAATGCATATCAACCATGCGTCTTATACCGTATTTTGATCATACAGCGAAGGATTGAAGAGTTGCGTGACAGAGTAACCGACCTAACCCGAGAAAACACGGCCAGATTGGAACGATTAAACGTGCTTGTTAATGACAAAGGAGACCTGGAACAAGAGTTAGATCACAGACAGCGGACAATGGTAAGTTATAGATTAATGGGTTCTACTAAATTTAAGAAAGGTTTGAATCATACACAACAAACTGCAATAGCTCCGGTAACCCGACGATGGGCACGAGGTGATCTGACGATTGTCTGTGTGTTAACCCCCTTGATTTTCCCATTTACGGGGATAAACATGTATATCCTACCTATCCTATGACACCATACTGTATTATGACATGTTTTCATAGTTTAGTTTAGTTTATTCATTTTTTGCCCCAGTTTTAAAAAAATGGCAAACGAATATAATCACGACACCGGAATGGGAAAAGGCGACAAAAAGAACAGTCGTTAAAACACGTCATTAAAAACAAGGATATAATTTAATAAATATAGCGGACGCGGCCGCAAAACCTAGGCGAAAGAACAATATTAAGCGATCCAAATTTAATTAAGACCAAACGATATAGAGCCCTGAAGAAAAGTGTGCGGTAAAGCGCGACCAGAAATAGTAGTATATGACATCATAATATATAATTAGATAAATATATCTGTATCAAATTGCACTGTTACATCATAATAATAATTCACAGGAATTGGAACAGAAAGGACGCAAGAAAGGAGAGATTAGAGAACAACACAGATTGGTTCAACTTGTTCAACTTCAGTCTCAAGAAATACAGGTGAAATATGCGACATGGGTTATCTCTGTATCTCCCATATACAGCACTGATCGTTTATCTGCCAACGTTATTGTGAAAACATAGTGATTTACGATAAGGATGGAAAGTATGTTGCGTTATACCTATACGAAGTTATAAAGTAATCACAACGCATATGCTGTAATAGCACCTTACCAAGTTTATTTTAAACTTTTGCATATTATTTATTAATAGGAATTGTTCAGTGCTACGGTAGATGTACTTATCAATTGCTTACTGTTATGAGTGGAAATGCATTCCAATTGGTTATCTCATTCGTGAACTAGTGTGTAGCAAGTCGGTTTTCGACATGGGCTGGGTACTTGGGATACGTTGCCTGAACCGAGTAGTCTAATGAATTGAACAATACGCTAACAATGTCTTCAGCGTATTTAACCCATTGCAATACCTGTATTTTTACATCCTTAGATAGAAATCAGTGTCGTAATCTTCCAAACCAAAATAAAAAACCGTTGTCATTATGCTAACTAACCCCCAAATAAACCACTATAACCCTCACAGGCATTAAAGGAAGAAATCGGCTTGTTATCCCGTAAAGGCGGCCACATTCTTCCGCCGGCACAACCACCACTTGGCCAAGATACTGAAGCTATATAACCCTGTACATACAGTGTTTGTTGTGTTATAGTTGAATTATTATCATAATATATAGAATAAAGTCTTTGTTTAAATAATAGTGTGATTTCTTTCATTAGACAAGTTTAATTGAAATCCTGTCGAGTAGAAAGGCGTTAAAGTACAACTGTTTGTCTCACATCGTTGTACCGGTAGCAGTAATGTTTTTGGATTAAAACCAGCCGCTAACGTTACCCTGGCAAGTACCGAACCCCACCAAATTTAGCATAAGCAAATACTGCAGTTTTGGTTAGTTTTATTTGGTTTATGTACTGGAAGTGATTAGTTCAATCCAATACAATGCAAATCAAGGAGGTATATAAATAAGATAGGATAATTATGTTTTATTAGTGTTTTCGTGTATGATTAAGACGTTTAAGAAGTTTTATTACAACCCAATAATCCGATGTGTTTATGCAGCTGGTTTTGATGACAAAGCCGACTAATTAGCTTGGTGGAAAGGGCCTTTTTTACTTAAGGTCTGCAGGTTCGAAACTGGTCGCTTGCTAGTTGTTTGTGTCCTTGGGCAAAGAACTTAGCCGTAATTTACTGAATTGAGTGGAATTATGGCGTCTATCAAATTGAAGAACCGTCTTAATCATGCACAAGACACTGCAATGGCTCCAGTAACCCGACGGTGTTGGCTTGGTAATCTTACGATTCTCCGTGTGTTAACGCCCATTGCTTTTTTTCATTTTCGGGGACAAACATGAATATCCTATCCATTCCTAACCCTTTCTGCTGCCTGCAGACCGCCTATGTTCGTGCTGATCGAGCATTTCAGTCGGTTTAGGTTGCAGATCCAAGATTTAATTTTTAAATTGTGAAAAAATCTAAGACTTCCTGTGTTAGGATTTTGAGTGACAGCCCTTTATGTGAGGTCAGTTTACATTGGAGAAATAGGGGGAACAATTAGTGAAACGCCTCCTCTACGTAGACACGGTTATCTCTACTGTCGGATATTAAAGTTAAAAATTGGATTAAATAGACATGTTAGATAACTAAACATACTTTGGGTACTACTTTGGGAGTACTCAACGCTGTTCTTGCTGATAAACGAATGTCGTAGTAACGCAGAAAATCGTTGGAATATCACTTTTCCAAATGCCAGAGATAATTCAATATATGGCATTTATTTGAACACTTTGCATTAAAGCAAAGTTTGTTAAAACTCTTCTCCAAGTTGATGTCGGCTATTTCGGGGGAAAACATTTCTGGTCGGGTGTAAAAGCAGCGAGCGAAAGCGTTGAAGCGAAATACCTTTTCCCACAAATCGATTACCAACGATATTGTAACTTGTTCTATAAAGGTGATTTTAATTCAAAAAAATGAAAACACGTCCGTCAGTGCTTTGGCAGCGGTCACAAGCAGCCAGTTTCGATTGCGTAAAACGTTATCGCCGCCGCACACACTCTCTACGACATATGGCTTTAATTGGCGTACAGCCAATTTGGACCAATCTATATGACAAGGGTGCACAATATCAACTCTGTAGAGGGTAGGAAATGGGTATTAAATGCTTTATCCGCGATTATCTCTTGGGATTAAAACGCTTATAGTATGTTGTACTGAATAACACTCTCATTATTGCACAACCGATTTGATTTCACTGTGTTGGTGCAAAGACCTTAATGTGGCAGGACAACTTTCCATCAATTGTGCCATAGAAACCAATATCACAATTTTAATAACAGTATTAAAAATTTACATTAAAAAACACGACTATTTTTTACTATTTTGCGATGAGTGTGTTAGCCTACGTTATGCATAAGATGTCATTTAAGTAATTTAGTGATTTTTATGCTGGGCGGATTCGAGAGGTAGTACACTAACGCGTCAGGTAACGTAGTTTAGGGTTTTACTGAGTAACAATGAGGGAATTCCCCGATCTGGGTAAGCGGCATGTGCCAGGCTCTACATAAGCGTATCTTGTTTAGCCGCAGTTTTAGTAAATAACCTAATTGAAATTAGTGTTTACTGGGTACCAGCTGGTTAATTTGTGGCGAAAAGATTTCAGTGTACGGAGGGAACCTGACTTTTAGTGCTAACTTGTCCGGGAAACTGGTATTAAAATCCTTTGACAAGGCACGTATAGCGGATATTGCCTGAAATTTGCTAACCGATCTGACGATTTCCCGTGTGGTAACGTCCTTTGCGTTTTCCTATTCACAGGGTTAATCATGAATATTTTATTCAGATATAACTTTTATTGCAATTTCTGAAAGAATCTTATACATTTTAGGAATAAATCCTGAATGACACCTTTTTTTTCAAAAAGACATTTTACATTACAGGTTAAAGAATATTTGCCTAAAGACCTCGCCCCCTTGACCTTGCATATTACCTTCCTTCGCAATCAATTCGGCAAGAGATATTGTTATAATCAATAAAAAATACCCGCGGTAATCAATTTTGATGATACTTTAATCTTAGAATTAATCTATTCAGCGATCCATCAACCATACGTCTATACTATATTGCTGATTGTTTTCGGATGAATTACATCGATATTTTAATTTTGATGCGTTCAGTTTTAGACCCACATATATATATATATACCCTCGTTGCCAGAGTGCTGTTAAAATTGGTTTAGACAGAGACGCCGTTAATTGTCGAACAGTCAAGTCTCAGATTCATTGGAAAGAATTTTAAAGAATATTGTGGTGTAGCGCTTGTTCAGGCTAGTTAGTATTTCAGTGGGAAAGGGTTGTCTGTTTTTCGTTTAAAAAATATAATATTATAAAACTATATCCATTCATGCTGCTTCGTCTTTATTAGTTGTTGTGTTTCAGGATTGTTTTACAGAGAAATATCGTGCAGATGCTGATTAAGAATTCTCTTGTAGTATACTCGTTATTTGTGCAATGAGACGAGAGTAAGCCAGACTAATTAGGTGACTCATTAAATTCGCAGCAAATTGGTAACCGTCGTGTGGTACTAGATGGTCCGTTCAGTGCAGAAGTAACTAGAAATGAATTAGCAGAACAAGAACAGATTGGTAACATAACCTTTTAAGAGGATACTTATGTATAATAATTTCTATTAAGTAAGATTCACATATTTTTCTCTTGCTGGTTATATTGGAATTAAGTAGCATATTTTGTAGCTCTACATAGAGTATCAATCAATTATAGTTTGAACTGTTTGAGTGGGCGAAACGTATGTTCGTATCGACCATAAAATTGATCCTTTTCTGGCTTCTTTTTTATGGTCGTGATCGGTTGACACGGACTTCTCCCCCGGGAAACTGGACACCGCTTCCCGGCGAACAATGCGTATCATCCACGATCGATGAACGTTGCCGGATCAATGCTATCAGGACCGCGTTCGCGCTTGATTGAATAGTGACGTTTGTGTAGGATGTGAGGCTAGTTATTTACAATTAATTCACAGTTGTCTAATCGTATTTGTCGAACAAGAAAATAATTAAATGCAACCACCTGTGAAAATGGATTTCTTAATGGCTAATTAACTATATTTTGTTCATGCAATAATTTCCTATGTGTAGGCCAATATGCCAATTTTTGGTTTCAAATCCTAACCCTTTTAATGGTTAGCCAAATTGCGCTCGACGAACCAAGAAGACAACAAGGACCAACCTGGCTTATTAGATATTATAGTATTCTGAGAGTAATTTATTTTTTTATTTTGCCAGACGATCGAACGTGAGAACTAAAACTCTAACGTCAATTTTTGGAAGTGGTGTGAGATTACATGACCATATTTTTGAAATTCACAGGAGGATAAAGATTTTGGAATTAGCTGTAGATGGTTAGGCTCGTTTTAATTGATGAATGATGTTACTGTCGATCTCTCTGACATTTACCTTACTATTCTGTTACTGGACAAGCAGTTTGTATTACATTGAGGGATCAGTACCGTTCAAGTTTTACAAGAATTCTTTGGAATCGGCTGGACTTCGCCCGAACCCTGCTATTATCCATAAACCTGATGATGTGCTTATCGAATCGCAGAGAAACGTTCGAGACGTTGGTAACATTAGCGAGTCTCGACCAGGTAAGTTAATGTATGATACAATAGAGTGTTAAATGTCCAGCGCCGTGGTGGTCGTTTAAGTCCAGCGATCTGAACGGTCGTGTGGCCAAAAGATTATCACGACCGATTCATATACCAATTCCATATAAAAAACGGACTTAGTAACGAGCCCATCATGGGATCGAAACTGAGCCCGGAAAAAATAAGTAAGAAAAAGTCCAGCGAAATGGCGCGTGGTTAAGGCACTGTTCGTAAAACGGATGGATTTAAATGACAATTTCTACCCTGACCACCAAAGGTTAAGGCACCTAACATTATCTACATCATCCTTCAATCTAGTAATTTCATAACGATATTGAATTGGAGCAATTATGAATATTACACAAAACGATATAACTTCGGGCGTGCTGTAAGTTGATTATACGTATAGTTTTTGTTGTAACCCTTGCATAAATACCCATTGGATACTTACTGTATACATTATCCGTTATCCCATATCTACTGTACGCGTTTTTACTATAAAATTTTAATTAAGAAGTAAACCGAACTGTTATAGTATATATAAAAGACAAAAAAGCAGTGCATACACTCCGACTATGACTGGAGGGAATAGCGTAGCGTGTGGTCTATAGCAAACTCTATCGTAGGTATACTGTACCGCCACCTTCAGTATCCCTATGTGGTCCATTGGGAAATGCATATATTATGCATGCTGGCGCGTCAGGAAGGTGCCACTGTTTTATTATGGGTTAATGTAGTCATTAGTTTGATAAAACAGGCCTTAGTTAATCAATATTAAAGTTATGAGTATCGAGCGTAACTTGCGACAGACTTGCACAATTTTATGTGCGAGTCAAGTTGAGTTAGCGCAAAGGTCCGTGTGCCAAATTCATCTTCCGACTGAACTTCGATTACCGACTGAAGAAAGTCATTAGTAAAGTGGCTTCATTTATCTACTGCAGCCCGATATAGATACAGCACTTAACTTAGGTAGGCTACAGCACCTAAGGAAAATGGTTATTTGAGGAGAGACTTTAGTACTCTGCACAGGTTTATTTACCCCGTCCGACATTATACAGATCTTATTTATTTCGGCCTATGTTAACGATTATTCAGTAGTCGCTTATTCGATTTATTTGGCTTGTTTTGATATTTTTTGTAATCAGCAATAAGAAAAAAACTAGTAAAGTTAAATATATTAAGGTTTTGCTAACTTTAGCCTACCTTTACATAACGATAGTTTATCTCACCATCCTGCAGATAATATTTTCAATTTTGGTGGGAAAATTCAAAAATACGAGTCGCCTTCTATTAGATTCAACGCAACAATGGTAATTATGAATATATATATATATATATATATATATATATATATATATATATATATATATATTAAGTATGTAGCCATAAAGTATATCATTTCTTATATATTACAATTATTAAGTAAATACGTTTTAAATTGTAATATTCATTTAAAAAAAATTATTGGTAGAGTAAATTGTTTTAAACAATATTTCCTGCATTTTCAGTTTTATTTATTAAACTTAGCCCAGTTATTGATTAGTTCCAGCATTTCAAATTGATTTAGAAAGTCTTATGGCTTTGTAAAAGCTTCCTTAAGTCGTCGGGTTAAATTTAAAAGCCACAATTCGACAGCATTTGGCCTATAACTAAAAGGCCTGCTCTTTGCGTAGGTCATAGCTCACACGCCATGCGCTACAAGATCAAAACCAAAAAATAAATTATACAAATTCTTGTTTTTTGTCTCAAAACGATTGGATTGTATAAGCAAGTTTATTTTTATAGTGATGTGTGCATGTGTGTGTATATATATCTTAATTATTTGAACCACATTTTAATCGAAACTGAACACAATATTGCACTTAAAGAGAGAATATGGCGTAAAACGTACAACTTATCTTGTAGAAAGCGATAAATAAAAAAATGTACAATTAAGTTTTTAATGGTCATCACGACACACATGTAAAGTAAATATTACGTTATCAAATTCTTATATCCCGGAACGAAAAATAAATAAGATTAGGCGATCTAATTAAATCGACAAAACAAATAGCTTTGCTTAGTTACCCCATACAGAATACCACGTAGGCAAACTCGAACAATTTATTCACGAACTGCATATACCATAACATTGCATGGCCTAATTTACACCCAGAATACCGGTTCCACCCAAGAACCAAACTTCGCTTCAGTAACTGGAATTCTCATAACGACCGAAGGTGATGATCATCACGACGAGAGTGAAGAAAATCCTTTCATTCAGGTGGGAATTAAAGGCGTCGTTTAGCACTAACAATTATATAAATCAATTTCATATTAATAAAAGTTTTGATCAAGTGCGTTAAGTTTCAATCAAAATATGGCACGCAGGCGTTTTCAAAATACTTTATCTCGCACCAAAAAAATGGAAAAATATACCTTTTTAAAGTATTTTAAACGAAGATTGTCATTTTTTATTATTTGTGTCTTACTGAAACCCTGAATTTCAAAAACAACTACATTTTTTGATTCTTAAAACGATCCAATAAAATGTGAACCAACTATAGGCCTATCTATTTGTGCTTGGGTTTATTTTTTGTCAGTTTGATTGTTCCAGAAATTATACCTTGTTCAGCACACGCTCGAAAAGATTTTTAAAATAAACATAGAAAACACATGTTTTGCATCCATTGTGCTTCGGCGTTATTTGTTACCAGGGTGATGTTTTTTTTAAAAGGGGATAAAAAAATTTTGTAAAAGGGGATGAAAAAATATTAATTAATAAGATGTAATTCAAAGTCGCGATCTTCCAAAAAATCGTCAGCCTAGAATGTAACCTATGCATGTGAACGTTTCTGATGTATAATTTATAACGGCGTGCGATCTAGGCAATATAATTACTGGTTTCGATTTTAGTGCGTGCTAGGAGGATTTTATATTCTGGCTATGCGCCACTCAGAAAACATTTAAAAAAAATCACGGTGTCCAAGAAGTATATATCGTATATGGTAGCTGTGGTTTAATCACAAAATGAGTATGTTCTCACCCACAAATGAAAACCCAATCATCTCTATAATTCCATGTTAATACGCTGGAATAATCAGTGTAGGAGCGATGCTTGTTGAATAATCGAACTACTCAGTATAGAGTTTATACCATTTTCGTAGATTTTGACTTTTACAACTAATGTAAAGCAATCGATCGCAATATCGAAAGATTAGATTTTCATGCATCATTTAAGTCGGCTTTACTGGTCATCAACTGAGGTGGCAATCCTTTCATTCGAACCATTATCTTTTAATCTAAACCTGACCAATCGATAAGCATAGGTTACACTTAACTAAATTGTAACTGCAACTGGGTGTAGTATTAGGCACCATGGTTTAAACATAACTAACTACCTTTACATATATTATTTTGAAAAATAAATATATATTTTTTTAAATACAACAAAAACTACAGGCGTCGCACTGGGCACCAGTTTCTTCGTGTTTAAATGTTGTTTTGAACACCAGCAGGTCCTTATCTAGAGCTGAAGGGTTCAATGTTAATCAAGTCAAAGTTTAGGTTTTAGTATTATGATAAGCATAATACTAAAATCCTGTGCCCACTGCTAATGTAGTTGAGTTTTAAGCGAAGATTGTGTAAAAAACGTGAAGCATTTTTTATTACTACCAGAAAGATGAAGTGTATTCCACATTTCAAATAAGGTTTCGGCTTGGAACCACTTACTCGCTTTTAACGTTTGTAGCGCGCATATTTACAAACTGTATTTTTAAGTCGCCGTACGCTATACTTGGATGGACATTGATCTACGGCTTGTTGGTGGTGGTTGCCTTGGTAGGAAACCTTGGCGTCTGTTGGATCGTACTCCGGAATAAAAGGATGCAAACAGTTACCAACTTCTTTCTGGCGAGCACAGCATTTGCGGTGAGTGAACATTACAACCAACTAATTATGAAGTACAATAGTCGTCATACCATTAAGTGAATTGGCCAAAAATCAATCGACCTAATTTGAATAACAAGTAAAGTTTGAAGTCCATTTCCGAATTAACAATTAAGCATATTAAAGATATGATTTGAGAATCTCACAGAAATATAAACAATTAGGTAATTTTTGTACTGAAGTGTAAATTTTATCGGCAAAGATCTGTATTTTCAAGCCTTATCCACATGTGTCCTTACGACCACCTTATCTTTTACTCATCAGATATTGGGTAAGCCGACAATTATCAGATGCCTAATGCTGTTCTTGTTGCACACGGCTGTGCGCACTACTATGTTACGCACACAAAAATATTTTCCATTGTTTCTTAGATATAATAATTTACATTTTAATCTTAGATAATTAAGATTTAGATATTTACATTTTGGATGACGCGTGATTATAATATTAACAATTTTATTGTGTCTTGAGTAATATAAGTGTGTTGCTTTACGTTTTGATAAATAAAACGACTGGATTTTAATGCCTGTAACCTAAAAGAGAGATTTAAGCTTGTTTATATAAATATGTCATGTGTAAACCAAAGTGTTGTGTAATTTGCTTTTGGTGCAAAAGTGTTGTTATTTTTTACCGCGGGTTTGGCCCTACTAGTCAGGCTTCGAAGGCATGACATGGTATCTGTTTTTAAATGGTAATCTGTATTTGATCGGCCGAGTTAACCTTTCGGTCACACAGTAGCTAAGGTTATCTTTGTATGTCAACAAACCACAGGCCCGTGTACTGAGTAGCGGCACTGAGTGATTAATCCGGCTAACGATCTGGAAACTTCCGCTTTAATCTGGATTAATCTCTGGACGGAAAGTTTGTTCTCGCATTAATATTCATCATCTCGATCAATATTGCATGCAAACTGCAATCCGGAGATTGAAACATGACGGACAGGAGAATTATACACCGTTCACGAACGCCATTACGCGATTACGCAACGCATTGACGTAGCATTAAGCACCGCGTTGACGTAGTAAAAATATATTTTGGTATACAGAAGAGCATAAAATGGAATTCGTTAATCTGACCGAAAGGTTACCACCACCATTATACAGAATGTCATTTAAACACGGATCCAGTGACGTGCCCATCAGATGTCCGAAAGTTGATCAAATAAAAAAATTAAAGAGGAAAACAGAAATATGATATATTCTCACTTTAGATATGAGGTGTAATGATACCATATATTTCAGGATTCGAACGTGATAGCCTTTAACACTGTCTTCAACTTCACCTACGCATTGAACAATGACTGGTACTTCGGAAAAGGATTCTGCCATTTTATAAACCTCCTACCAATAGCAGCCGTGCTCTCTAGCATTCTATCCATAACAGTGATCAGTCTGGATAGATTCATGGTCATCATGTATCCACTTCGAAAGCGGACATCTAAGAAAACAGGTTTATTGGTGTTTTGTATTTTAAACTTTATTTATAAAAAATGGCTTTTGGCCATACTTACCATTGTTGCATTAGTTTAGTTTATTTTTAGTTTAGTCTAAGCATTGATCGAAATGTCCCGGGTTCTAACCCCGTCGCCCTCTAATAGGGTAACATACGTTGCTTGTACCCAGTAAATTATTATTATATTTGAAAAATCAACCCACGTCCCTATCGTATACAAAACACTGCAACAATTTCGGCATCGTTCTGCAAATAACGAAAAGGTTGTGGAACCGAAACCGCTGCTGGCTGGTCTGTTGTGTTCTTGGGAAAGGGATTTAGCAGACATCCCCTAAGCCATGTATCTTCCAAAACTAAAACGTATTTGTTACATGCAACACACTACAATAGGTCCAGTAACCCTACTGTGCCTGCGAGATTATCCCTGTAAAAACAACAACCCCTTAAGTATTCGCGAGGTTATCAATCTAACGTTTGTCGTGTAACAGATCTTCCGCGTATTAACGTACATGGAAATAAAACATGAATAACTTATCCCGTCCTAACCCGGGTTTAGACACGAGTCTTCTGACGATTGCGTGTATAACAACGCGCGGCTTTTCTCCACCTTGAAGGACTAACAGTGTTATCCTTTTATATACTAACAGAGAAATTTAGTCATTGCGGATTGTGTTAAAATTTTATTATTGAAATATTTTATGTTCCCTTTGGTTGGAGAATTGAATAGTGACGTTTCGAAGCCGTTACCCAATTACGCCTCCCAATGCTCATGTTAAGTATCATCCAACACACACAAATCCGGGGGTCCTGCACATGTTACATCCCGCCTGAATAGAGATCTTGAAATAGTGTAAACGTATTTTCATCCCCCGGAGAGGGGTTACAGTGGGCTATCAATACAGTATTCCTGAAGCATTAATTACCTACAGGTTATGAAAATTGTTAATAATTGTGTGTATTTTGAATTGACATAAGGTTGATTTACAGCGCAGTCGGTTAAAGCGCAAGACGTCAACGAACTTGCTGCTTTTCTAATCAAATCAATCTTTATCCTTAAATGGTATTTGAATAAGCGATGACTTCCGTAACAGAACGGAACTAACTACACTAAATGAGTAGTACTTAATGCTCATAAATTATGCAGTGTCGATTTTCCTGTATTTCTTCAATCTAAATCAGAAACTAACAAACTCTATCTATGTAAGCAATCATTTCGCGCCCGTAAACTGTTAAATGTACCTTTAAATATTCCTAGGTTTAGAGGTGTATTAACTACAAAACAAACCTTTAACTGATTAACGGCTGGATAAATAGTTGCTATAAGTTACTAATAAGCTGTATTTATTTGGAATTTAAAACCTTGATTTAAAATAATGAATTATCACAATGGTAATTGTGAGATAACGATTTCGATTCAATCTTCATAATAGAAATTAAATCTACCGGATTTTTTCGGCTTTGGTTTAAAGGTAACACAAGCGTTGTGAAATTCTACGGTATTTGCGTTCCCTTGCCTGTCTACCATAGTTCAAGTCATTCCAGTACATAAGTTTGTGGTTAAAAAGTAAGTTGTCTCTTTGCGAAATCCTTACAAGGGCCACGGGTATGCCCGTAGGGAGGCGTTCTCAAGGACATATACGCACACGTAAGTGACACCTCGAACATACCAGCACGCTCATACTGAAGGGGCTTTGCCAACTGTGCTGTTTTGACTGGCTCTTGGTTGTTGTTTTTTTTGTTTTTTTTTAGCGGGGTGGGACCCTCAATGGGTTCGTCATATGACCGTTTTTGCATTCAGCCACACAACCTTTTTGGACAAGCACTTTGTCTTTTACAAAGTTGCGGTTTATGCCGCTCGGAGGAAATTTAATTCTGTGTTCGTCCAAGCGTTTTGTTGCGGCGTTTTAGTTGTCCCCGGTCGAAACTAAACTAATTATAGGCTGAAGTACAAGTCGGTTCTACGATGCATCGAACAATTAGGATGGAATCGCACACCCTATGGTAGAAAGGCCTATACCCATAGCGGCCAAATCCCATGATTCAGTCGATTAATTAATTATAAAGCCTCCAACCTTACGTTGAAGGTTTTTGATGCTTTACTGACGTAACAGAGCCACTCTCTCACGTAACAGGTGACTAAGGTGGCTAATTAAATTTAAGCTAGTGCTAAATTTAAACGTGCTTTGCCCCACGCGCTTCTAATGATTGGCATATTGGAGTTTTATCGATTTTCGAAGCGCCAAATTTAAACCTAGGTGTAACCATTGACCCTAAACTAATATTTCCCAAAGCCTTACATAATTCTCCACCATTACCGCCACCTAAAACCGTGATGATGCATTGAAATAAACGATTAAAATAATTAAATTTTAATTTTCGGTTGGTATCATTTTTATTCTTCGTTACTGCGGTTGCTGCTTCAGAGAATGATAAAATTAAATCTTAATACGCACTGTGTATCCACACGGAATTTACCATACATCCAAAATTAAGATAGGATAAGATTGGATATTCATGTCTATCCCCCTGAACGGAAAACGCAATCACAAAAGCAATCGTCAGATTTTGCGATTACGTAAGGGTGCGTACTTACACAGGTGTACCCTTTTATCGCACGCCCACCATCGGGTTGCCGTAGCCATTGTACTGTGCTGTGTATGTTTAAAACTTTTCGTTAATTTTGGTAAAACTGATTACCGATAAACCGCAATATCCACTACGTGCTTTGTATAATGACGCAACCAATTAGCTTCCGACAAGTTTCGAATCTGCAACCCTTCGGCAGAAAGACGAAAAATTGCTATTCCTTGTTCAGAATAAAGATGAACTTATAGCGTAAAATCTGACGAAGACTTAAAAAAATAAGATTAGCGTTTGTGACAGAATTAGAGTTTTATTTTCTACCTCTAATATGCAGAGTGTCCTCCCTTTATTCCTTTTAGAGTTAACCGTCATATTTCCAAAGCAAAAGCGACAATTGCCGGCATCTGGATATTCTCGCTTCTTGTCGCCTTTCCCCAGTGTTTCTTCGCCACAGTTTCCACAGAACCGAACGACTCAAGAACGACATGTCGAATTAAGTGGCCTGATGGAAATTCCGGCCGGATGAGGCTCGGGTAAGAAGCATGTTAACCCGACTGCGGGCAAGAGATATAACGGTTGTCTATGTTACAACATCATTTATTGTCTTTTAAACACGGTTAAACTTGTGTATATATATTATATATCTAATCATGTTATCATAGGAAAAACCCGCAACCCAATAGGTTTTCGTCGCCCTCCAGCCGAAGTGTTGCAAATTCGAAATTGCTCGCTAGCTGGTCCTTTCTGTCGTTAGGTAAAGCACTTAGCGGAGATTGCGCGAACCTGTACGGTCGTGGGGCCAAATGGTTAACGCGACCGATACATATACCAACTCTTATACAAATAAAACGGTCCTAGTGACGATTCCATCATGGGTTCGAAACTTGGCTCGGTAAAAAAAAAAAAAAAAAAAAAGATTGCGCGAACCTAGTGGGTTACTGGTTATATCAAAATTAAAGGACCATACAAAGCAAACGCAATAGTTCCGGTAATCCAACGGTGGGCGCACGGTAATCTGTTCGTTACCCGTTTGAAAACGCCCTCTTTCGTTATCGCGAGGTAATCGGACGATTGAGCGTCTGATAATGCCTCGTTTTTCCGTTCACCTGACAAACATAATATCATATCCTGTAAACTGTGATTTGCAGGTACCAGATTTCAATTATGGTGATATCTTATTTCCTGCCCCTCATAATACTTGCTGTGAGTTATGTCGCAATGGGTCTTCGCTTGTGTGGTAGCAACCAGCAAGTCGGCCATCAAAATGAAACACAACTCCGGAGAATCGCAAATAATAAAAAGGTAATTAAGATATCTATGTCGGTAAGCGTTAAAAATTTATAATTACTCATCCAATATATATTTTTGATGACTCTATCAATATTAAATTTATTATCATATTAATATTGAATTTGATTTAAAATTATATATGGCTTCCGCGTGCTAAATTTCATATTTACCATTTTTTAGTCTTTTCACGTTCCTTCCGTTGTATTAATGGGTTGAACAAAAATATTACAATGTATTTATTGTATGAATATAGCACACTACCACAGCTACGTTAAACATAACTAATAATCTGACGATTAGTTGGTTATCTTGTAATCTTACGATTACCGGTTATTATAACGCTTGGCGGTCCGTCGAATGAATAAATGTGATCCTTTCCCAATCCAAAAACCAGTTTTAATAAAAAATCAATTCAACAAGAAGCTTTAGCTACTTGTTTTAGGATTTCGATAAAATATTATCGACGGCCAAACTGCTACAACAGGACAGATTCTGTAAAAGTACAAATTTTTGTTTCAGGCGGTTCGAATGATGATGGTTGTGGTTGTCGTATTCGCTATATGTTGGTGCCCCTACCACCTCTTCTTTCTTGCTGACTACATCATTAGTGACAGCTACCACTGGCAGCAGATCCAGCAAGTCTACCTGGCAGTTTTCTGGGTTGCAATGAGTAGTTCAATGTACAATCCGTTCATCTATTGTTGGAACAACAGCAGGTGGGTGGGAAGTGTCCTATTTCGGGGATAAACTTTGAAAAACAAGTTTCGTCACCAAATTCATGCTGTTGCGTTTACACAGACGATAATTTTATTGCAATAAAAGTGTGTGTTTTGTGTAAAATGTTCACTTCACTCTTAGACTCACTATCCTTATCTACGATCTCATCCTGTTTTAAAGTCTACGAAAATTTCATGTGTAAATCAATTATACATTGAACGCTAAATATGCTAAGACCATATAATAACGTTTGATATTTTGATTACTAGATTTCGGAAGGAATTTAAGAAACTTTGTTGTTGTTTAAAGTTACTTCAGCCAAAAGTAAATTTAGGTTGGTTCTATAAATTTATAGTACGTTTCGTTGTTCGTATGCTAAATATATAATGTGAAAAATATCTTTGCTTGGAGTCGATATGTATGTGTTGTTATAAAACGCAAAATACCTGCAATGCAGTTAGCACCATAACACTCATGTCTACGAAACAGTACTTTTTATTTCCAGTGTTTGTTCATATTTACCCAATAAGATAATTAGGTTTGACTGAAGGTTACTGTTCATTATACAGTTATTTAAGTTACCCGAAATAACTAGTGAATGGGCAATATTCTTAAGGTACAAGGGGTAACCGTCTAAGAGATAACTGTATTAGGTTACCCTGTTCCAGTCCTATATATGTGACTACTTGTAAATATTATCAGTTCTGAACAAAAACCTTAATCTACTCGTATATTTGTAACCAATTTTAAACATGAAAGTCCTGTATAGTAACCTCTGCTAAACCTATTTTAGTCGCACTGGAACTATAACCAGTCCTGTAATTTTATCATTTATAACTTGTCCACGGGGATTTTGATTTGGCGTTCGCTGATTAACAAACTCTCGTTTTATAGTAAATTTGCATGCGTACACACACCAGCATGTTTGTTTTGTCTGTGAATGTAAGCAGCCCGCGTGTTATAATGTTATTATTGTTAGATTTTATTAACTCCTTTCAGTTGTACTTATTTAACATAACGTTTTAGTAACAAATTTAAAATATCGCAATGGGTTATTTGGTACCAATTTAATTTGAAACTTGTAGCTTTAAGAAATCGTTCTGTGAACTACTCAAGTGCAATGGCCCCCGAAGTCACCGTACACGTGCATTTAGACCTGGAAAGAGAAACTGATGACGGCTTATAAAAAGGTGAAGTGTGGTTTGCATGGACGTGATGAAAGGAAAATGGTGGAAGGACGATTGCTTCCAGAATTCCAGATCCACTCAAGTATCTTGTTGGAACAGTAGCTCAATGTTAGTACATTGGGCCATCAAGGTTGTGGGATCGGAGCCATTCAAATGCTACTAGCACAGTGGCATTTAATGGCACGGTATATGCTATTGGGTCAAAATAGTAATCGTAATTGTAGGATTGCAAAATATCTGCAAAATTAAATATTTTAGCGATTGGTGTTTATTTATAGCGAGTCGTTTGTGTATTCGGGGAGGAAACTAGATAATATTTTGATTGGGCTATAACGACGTTTGCGTTTCCTTATGCGGGGGTATAAACATGAGTAGCCTAATTCTTAACCATACGTCATGATTATAGACCAGATCAATACAAAGGTTGAACTATAACCTCTATACGTGATGAATTTGTTCGACGATATACCGCCACCTGGAGGACAAAGTGTTATTTCTACCGGCACCCCTTCTAGTATTCTCTATGTTCCAATTTGTCAAAAGTCGTTATTTTAATAAAAAATTAAACCGACGATGTTTATTTTCTTAGGCTATTAAAATATTGTGAGCATATATATAAATTTGTTTTCGTTGTTGTTTTCATCCGCATTCAAGTAACAAAATGTGCAAATGGTTTGTTATGACGTATCCAGTGTACGTTTGTTGTTACATCACTAGCTTCTCAGCAGCAAAAACGGTCAGTTAGAGCGTCGGCAGCCAAAAAAGTTCGAAACTTGTTGCAGTGTGTTAAACATAGATGTAGCTATCGTTTAAAAAAAGATTAGACCTGGCGAATAGCTTGGTGAGTTAGTGCCTCGGCTTCGTTGAAGAGAGTGCAGCATTGAACTTGGTCGCTGGTAGGACGGTCGTGGCAATGCACTTAGCGTACACCGCCGGAAGCCTAGGTATGAACTACTACGTTGTCATGTCTGTGTTGTTACAAGAGAAGGTACACCTCAATCATACACAGCAAGCAAAAATAGCAACGTTATCCTGACGGTGAGTGCGTGGTGATCTGATTCTTGCACGTGTGGTAAATCGAAAGCGTTTTCCCATTTACAGGATTAAAGCATACATATCAATCCTTTCCTAAGTGGCTGGAGATAAAACAAAATCACTGCATAGGAATGACCACTCTTTTTACCATAAGAATAAACAGTCTAATGATACCCATGTAACTTGTCTATCCCAGATCTTCAATGCTTACAGCACAATCGGTCATTCCGTCAAATTTCTTGACCAAACCGGAAAATTTATGTGTTAAAACCCCCATGTAAGGCCTCTTTAATGTTTTAAAAGATTCCTTAACACACAGTATGACAAGAATATAGCAAGCATACCGTATTAATAACCAGTCTGAACGCGTCTGAACTTGCAACTCCAAACCAGAGATCTCTTGTTCGTTGATCTTTGAAGGTTAAATTGCTTATTTGGGTTGTGCGATTTTCTGTTACATTTTTTGACTTAAATACACACGTAATAATAATAATTAAATAACCAGCTTTTAAAGGCTGTCGGTATGAAAAATTTAATGCTGGTGGTATGAAAGGCAATAAAAGCTAACATTTTTATAAGTGTAACAAACATCTGTAGTATTTTGTTAAAGTCGTTTGATGATTGGGTTTTGTTTTAGTGACAATCATTGTTTGCCCCTGATGCTAGACCTGTCGATCCCAATCTTTCAATGTCGTTTATTACGTCATCAAGTACTTAATTTAGCATATTGCCTCGTGTTATTGTATTTTTCCACCGAAGTACCGAAAGTTTAACTGAAATTATTGGTATTGAAGCTGATTGATTTAATTTACTAATTCGACATAATTGCGGTGATAATCAGTTGGTAAGCAGCGTTTCGTAACTTCTACTGTTCTTTTATATTTCTGAGGCTTTTTTGATCGTATTTTAAAAGAGTTGATACGAAAGCAGTGTCAGCTAAATGATAGTTTAAAGCTTAATTTGGACTAGGAAGGTTTAAAACTGGAAGCCGAAAAGACAAGGATGAAAGCCAAACAAAAGAAGTTGTATATATAATCAAGTTTCAAACTACTAATCAAGACGTGATAATTACTAAAATTCCACAGCAGCTGTCTAACAGAATCGAGCTACACACAAGCCACAAAGACAAATATTTTTTTATCGCGAGCACGTTCATACCGGTAAGTTCTAAGAGAATCTCTAGGTCTAACGCATTTTTACGTGTAAGCTTGATGCGCCCTTTACACAGCATTGTATCGGACTACTGAACAAGATAGCAGATACGTGTTGAATATATATTATATACCATACTTTACATACACAATTGATCTTTTACCGAATACAAGAACGATAAAATAAAGCCAATGAAGGTGATAGAGAATGTATCACTTACTGAAAGCAATTATGAAAAAGTAAAATACACGTCAATGGTATTCTGTATAAATAAATGCATTACACGCAACAAATGCATAACACGCAAGATGAATTTCAGTGACACTCTGTATTATAAATATTTATTTGACAAATCAAAATGTTAAGCATAGTGTATATAAATGGGAACTGTTATTGACATTTTAAAATTCCTTTAATCTTGCTAAAGAATGTATTCGAAATTACACTTTTATATAATATTGTAACAGATGGTGACATTTGTACACAATCCATTCGAATATCTTTGATGTTGCGTCGCCCTTTAGCCCAAAAGTGACAGATCGAAACCGGCCGTAGGAAGCGCTTGTTTCCAACAAAACGTAAACGCCATAGACTGTGTGATTATAAGTTTAACTGGGCAACGCCAAACCGTACGGGTGAAAACAACTTATGTATGCGCTAAGAAATGACGTTCATATTTTTTTCCGAAGTGAAAACGCAATTGAAGCGATGATAAGGGCATTCGTTTAAAACTACTAATGTACCGTTTCACAATATTTTACATGCAACATAGCCGTTATTTGAGAGTTTGTTCACATCAAGCTATATTTAATATACATATTAATTAGTTTGTTAACCTTCCGATAAACGCTTTCCTATTAGGCATACGGACCAAACATTATATGTAAATGCATAAGATTCCTTACATTTACCATAAATGTATCAATGTTTGCATACCGTCACAGCCCCACAAACCCCGTTTTCTGTGTTCCTGTGTCGTATTTTTGTTTCATTTGTCATTAATTGATTCCGGGAAAAAAAAAACAAACTAATGGTCGGGACTGTGCAAAAGAGAAAAAATGATGAATTATTTCTCCATACCATGCTTACACTATAAACCTAGTTGGATTATACTTAGTTGTACATCCAACAATAAAGTTGCGGGCTGTTTTATATATAACACCAAGTTCAGGCGCTACAGCCGACACAAACGGCGTTTCGTGACCGTAGTTTAGACTTTTATAACTCTTCTTGATATCTTCAAGCAAAGGCAACCAAGATTTTCCTCCAAGGTCAAATGAGTCGTATTTATATCCAAACAATTCTTGGTAGTAGTATGAGTTACGAATCGTCCATGAACCCTTGTTTAAAGTGACATAACTCGGGTTCATTGAGGCGTTACAGAAGGGGGACATCGGCCAATCAAATGATCCAGATATGTCAGGACGTTCTGGGAAGTTATACGTTGCGTCATCCTGATAAAGAAATCATGAATTAGTGACATTTTTAGCGAATGGGATTTGAGGTCGATGTGATAAATCAGAGGTCGGCAACATTTTGTTCTTAAGAGCGTCATTAACCGATATTTCACAAAATACCCCAACGGACATCTCTTAAACCCAGTGGATATTATTGGGTTTTACTAAAGCTGAATACATCAAATATGTAAAACACGCTGCAATTGCTCCAGTAACCCAACGGTCGGTGCTAATTAAAACTAAAGATTACCGTGCGAAAAATGCTCGTCTTCGTTTTTCCATTCGGAGAAATAAAATATGTTATTCTACTTCATATCCGCAGTCAAATTGTCCAAGCTATTGTATTTAAGAGTTTAAAAATTAAACAGTGTTGAACTCATTGTCCACGCGGGGGATTGAAAGGCAATGTAAAACTGATAATCGTCAGAACACTTTTAACAGAAAAAAAAACAGAAAGACAACATAGATAACATAGCATTGTTGTTACACTCAAACAAAAAAAACAAAACAGAAAAGAACAAACAGAAATGATCCGCAGACAGAAAGATAGCATTGTTGTTACACTGTGTTGTGCATGGTTTACACATTGGTACCGTGTTTGTTAAGTCCATTAATCCAGTAGACTAAATCAAGCAAATAGCGGCTGATTTTGAGCCATACAATATTTCGACTGTCGGCGAAGCGTTACCATATCAGCGGCAAGACAGACAAATTACCACAAACAAGTGATAACTTCACATTTTTAATTTGCACAACGACCAAACCTTGTAGCCCTGCAGGAAACTTTCCTTTGTCCAATCTTGTTGTCCCAGCAACTCCCTTGTATGTCGATACAGGGCAAGTATCCTGTCAACCTGGCTGTGGTGTAGAAAGAACATTGGGTCGAAGGCAGCGAAATCGGTGTCTATCATACTGTACAAGCAGTCTTTCTTTGTTACGTTTGACTCTTTTTTCGCAACACACATGCAGTTGTGAATCTGAATCATATGTTTGTTATGTCAGCGTAATGCAACCTCACATAGAATCGATTTAAATATTTAGTTAAAACTAATGGATTTAGAATTTTATTAGAAAATATAGATGTCAAGTTTAGATGCCCCAAATTTTTGTGTGAATGTTGTGATGTTTAACGACCAGGTCATTTTTCCCTTAAGCCATGGGTATTCACTAACCTGTTTCACTACTGTAGTTTTGCCGTTTTATACTGACTACTTAACTTTAAATAATTGCGCCATTTTACTTAAATGTAAAAAAGTAGCAAAACGAAACTAAGTCGTAAACACCTTGTACAACTATAATATGATTCAAATATCCAGTAAACACTTTACAGATCATGCATTGTATTTAGTCTTGCTTATGACCCATATTACGTTATATCTTATGCACTATCTTATGTTGATTAAAAAATCTGTAATTAAATCCTGAAGAAAAAATAACTATAGTGAAACAGCTTACCTGGTCATGGGACTTAACTTCAGTTTTGTCAAACTTCTCAAATGTCGGCATTATCAAGGCTTCAATTATATTCTTGGTCATCAGTATTTGCTTTCTGTAGCCCTTTGGTTTCACAGCACGGTAATTATATCTACGTAAGGTATGATATTAATATTTATCTCACGATTTTTTTGTTTTCCGTTCTGAATGGGTATAAAAGGGCAGTTCTCGTTAAACCTTAAAAGTTGTATAGTTTATTTATTGGTTATTGCATATCGAGTACGCTGTATATTTTTATTGGTTATTCCATATTTAGTACGCTGAGTATTATTGAGTAGCCTACCTCAAGCGAATACTGGTTAACACTTGTCTTAGTTTTTATTAACATTTTTTATTTTATTAAAACTCTTTATTGAGTATTGTACATAGTTGACGGCGTTTTAAATAATGTGTTTCTGCAAGAAGCAACAAAAGGAATCCTGAGTTATTATTACGATTAATATAATAAAAAAAGAAAATGTTCAATCGAGTTAAATCGTGTGGTGTTAGCTAGTATTGATTGGATTTACAATGGATAACAGGGATTTTAAAAAAGTGTTGGTTTACTCTTGGTTGAAACTCTCTAGTTTAAAAAGTATACTGTTTTATCTTGCCTATCTAGATCGTAGGGCTACTAAATATATATATATATAATGCGCGGAATGTTTAAGCCGATTATAACATGTTTATTTCTGTGAACGATTTTAGTTCACTAAGTTACCAAATAATTTTTTCTTGTGTACAGTTAAAACTTAATTCAGAAGTAAAAAATTTACTTCACTTTAAAAAATCGTCTTCGCCTGTCATGCGCTCGACATAAAATTTACTTACACAATTTTATCTTTTAAATCTTAAATTTTAGGTTTTTACATATATTAGTCAAGTTAGTTTCTACATTTAAAAGCTTATTTCAACTTGTAAGCTCCTTGTAGAAGTTCTCGGACATACAAAACTGTCAAAGCCTGTCAAAGCGTTTGACAAATAAAAATAAAAAATCGGACAAAGACAATATGTGTCCCTTTTATATATGAAAATAGGGTAAAGGTTATATAGTGACAACAATAACCATAAAGTTGGTTAAAAACTCACAAAGTTTTATTGTGAACTGGGGCATGGCTTGGTATGTAAGTCCTGAAGAACGGATTAGTAACATATTTCTTTAATACTGGATCAAGAATGGTCCGGTTCTTGACCAATTCTGGAATATCTTTGTACGTAGGATCCAACCAATCCCAATATGGTATGCCAAGGGTCTTATTTTTCATGTGGCGAGATATTCCTAGCATAAAAGTTTTTAAAAATGAGGTATATCACAATAAATTACTCCATGGTAATTGTTGAAAAAAGATTGGAACATTGCAACATAGGTTGGGTAAGCCCGTACTATGGGAAAGTGAAGCAATAATCTGCCGCTGTGCGATAATTCATAGTCATTACAATCTTTGTAATCTATACGTATTCTATGATAAAACGCTGTCTCAATACAGGCCTGTTGAGGTGTAAGAGATATTTTTTAAACTTATGGTAAAACAAAAGGTTGTTATGTATGTCCAAAGTCCTGTAATATGAATTTGACATATCCACTAACACATTTTGCGACATACGAACCCATTTCAAGTTGCACCACCATCAGCCGGTGCCATGCCAGGAACATCGGATGATGGTGCCAGCTGCAGTGTCCGTTCTTGTGTCCTTTGATACCATGACTGTACCATGAACACCTGTACGGCCACCCGTGCCACTTGACCAAGCTCTGTAAGTGAAGAGATAAGTCAAAACCTAGTTACCTTTTTTAATTAAACTAATAGTCCGAACTGTTTGCTAACGACCTTAAGGGAATACATTCCTTCGATATTTCACCGACCCAGAAGTATAGCTTTCGCTTTAACTGTAATTCCACTTTATACAACACGAACATTTACGTAATAACGTTGTCTATGGCGTAAAACTAATTAAATTGATTTCTATGCGTGATCGATCTGTAATGTTGTAAGCAAAATTCTGTTAGGGGCCATTTGTTCACATCGCAAAATCTTAGCCTAAATTTTTAAAAAAAGCTGCCTTTTGTAAGGATTAAGTAATGGCGCTTTTCGTGAGATCATTTTGTATTGAGAGATAGGGAGACTTGTTGCACGCGTCCTATATAAGAAACATTATAATAGAAATAACGTACCCACTGTTGTATTTCCGAAGCTCTTACAGTATGTTATACGTATTGTTGGTGTAATTTAAAAAAGCATTGTCATTTTGGATCAAAACATTCGCTACGTGCCTTACCCATAGAATAGGGTCGAGAAACCAGCATTTGGTTTCAATCCCGCAATCTCGCTGGCTAACTTACCATAAAGCCAAAAAGGGAATTATCGTTTTTGAACTTGGTGAATCCTTGGATGAGGTCATGCAAGTCTTCTTTGGAGAGTGATCGAATGTTTTTACGAATGCGAAAAGCTGTAAATGTTGATAGATGAATGATAATCAATCAGTACTGACAGTGCAAGGAAAAGTATATAGTCTGTGCGAATCCTACTTCCCACAAGAATTGGTTTGCTGTGGGTTCTACTGTTAATGGCCGTAAGGTACCGATAGACAGGAATTTCGATATAAAATATATCTTAGTTACAAGATTCGAAACTTAGCAAGTGAAAATCGGTGAAGCAACTTCCTATCCTTTGTAGGAAGCTGTTGCAGGCCCCTTGCCTATTGTAGTAGATTGTTCCTGTATGCCCCAGGTAAGCCAGTTACAACACCTGATGCGATTTACTAAATCCTACGCGCTGTCTCGACTCTCAAAGGTGCGTGTGACGCCTTCAATTGAAAGGTTAAGGGTTCAAAACGGTCGCTAGCTAGCCGGTTGTGTCCTTGGGCAAGGCACTTAACAACACACTGCAATAGCTCCGTCAACCCGACGGTGGGCGCGAGGCGATCTGACGATTGCTAGTATGTTAGTTTTCCCATTCACGGGGATAAATATGAATTACCTATTCTATGTTATCCATCAATTGTATTGAGCAATTAAGGCGATTAACTTAGTAGATTATCAGTTACGAGTTAAATTATTAGATCTTTCAACGATATAGATTTCGGGTAATCGTCACATACAAGATGTTTTTAATGCGTTAGAAGCTCTCTCTTTTCTTCAAGCCAAAGTGAAATAAACTTTTTAGCCAAAGTATTCGACAGTTGCGGTAATAATCGTAAACCTAACAATAAGATGGGCTGTCGGACATGCTTAGCTAAGTGCCTTTCCCAAGAAAATAATTTACTAGATAACAATAAGTTTCATACAATTTCGTGAAAAGACGACGAACTAAAGAATTTTGTTCGGCCAAAAACAAAGTAGTAGAGCGATTGTGTTATATCGACTATTGTTCGCACCCTTACCAGCGAATAAAAATTTGTAATTCCTGATCGTACACCTTAAAGCCACATTAAAACGCAAAAAATGACCCAAATACTTTTTAAACGTTTCAGGCCTGAAATATTTTAATGCATAAAAATATTTGAATTAAACAAAAACCGGCAACAACAATGTTAAAAACTTACGTCTAAGGACTTCTGAGCAGGATCTTGATTGGCTTCCGGCTCCTATACATCGGTTGTTGGCTGGCCTGCCTAGCCTTGTCTTACAAAGTCGTTCTCTGTGCTGCACTCCTCCCCAGTCCGATTTGATGCATTCACTCCAACTCGACCATGCCCTGAATGTGGCTGTAAACGTGGAAAATTGGATGAGATTCAATGCAAGTATTCGTTCCAGTGCGTGGAAAGATGCATTGCTCAATGACAAAATGGACTTGAGCAGCTTCTATGGATTCCAACATTTAAGTAATGGTCTGACCCTTAAATAGATCTAACATGTGTAAAGTAAGGAAATATTTGAAAAAAAAATCGTTAATCACCTTTGACACATGATCGCTCGTTCCTGGCCATGATATACCCGCGCCTGCAAGTACAAGCACAACAGCCTGTAGATACTTTGTAGACCTTTCCATGTTGGCAGTTTAAATAGAAACAGGAACTGTCGGCTGTAAATTTAGATCAAAACTAGAAAGTGTCAACCACGTTAACCAACACTATTTTTTGTTACGGTATATCTAATACATAATAGATCTAAAACCTCTGAAAGGTTCTATTTATTGTTTTATTCCTGCTATTATAAGGCGTTAAAGACAACCTATTACTGTTTTGTATGCGATTAAGTTTTGGGGGATTTATCGGAAATGTTTTTGGTAGGTCAGGGGTCTCTTTTCTTTTTTCCGGATCTTTTTTCTTGACATTGAAATTAACCATTAATTTGTGGTAGCTTAACATTTTTTACAAGGTTTTATTCACGTACTTATAGTGTATTCTATTTGCTAATTAATTTTATATTTTAGGGGATTCATGTGGTAAATCGGGGTATATACAGAGTTCAATTGTTTTTTTCTTCGTTTAGTTTATTTATCTTCCTTTTTTTTTTAACAATTTCAGTGAACTGGTTCCCCAAATATTGGCTGCTAAAGAATAATCGCCGTTATGAAGTAAACTAAAAATAGAAGGTAAAATCAAAATGCGTTCTTTCGTAGTGAAGGGAACCTATAATGATTGTGAGCAACATGACCTAATAAGCATTATGCTGTGGCTCTATGCAAGTTTAAAAACAAGTTAAGAAATGGTACAAAAATACATGTATATACACATTTTATAATAAAATTGTTTTCTTTTAAATTTAACAAAATTGTACGTAATGAAGGCTGTTTGTAAACATGCGTGATCGTCAAATCACCTCGTGCAACCCAACCCACACGGTATTTTGGTGTGTTTAATAAATAATTAGTTTCTTTTATGCCCTGGATATAGTAAGTACTTGCGACATAGCTTAATTTTACCGATACAGGTATTTAATTAAAGTCCGATCAGGACATGTTGTCAAAATGGTTTTAACAATACACACTTACCGCTGCAGTTACTGTATAGGTACGAATAAAGGGCCGTGTTGAGTGGAACTCTGTCAAAAGCCACTAAATCTTCACTCGGTATTAATTTATCATCAGAAAACACTATAGAACCGTTCTTGTATTGACCTGTATAAATGGATATTAAATGTATTTTTTAAAGCGTTAATTTGAATCCAACTTGAAGAAGGGTAAACACAGGAAGAATCACATACGTTCTAGGTACGCTACATTTCCTTCTAGTATTTATGAGTCCCATATGGAAAAATGGGACACATATTGTTTTTGTCCGTTTTTGTTTTCTTTTTTTCCGTCAAACTCTTGACAGGCATGGCATGTCGCCCCGGCATCTACCAGAAGAAATATTGGAACGCAATAAAACTTTGTTATTTGTTAGATAACATGGTCTAGATTCTGGGACGCTAAAAACCAAAACGATAGTTTTTTCTAAATAAAATAGCTTTTGGGGGCATCACCTTGAACGACTAGTACAATTTTAATTTTGGTGGGATGTAAGTGATTTGTTCAAATGTAAGTGTTTTAGCCACTGATTTAACATTTAAAAACTATATAGGGAAATACCCTAAAAAATAAGATTTTGTCCTGAAATCATAATTGTGACGGGCATGCCATGTCGCCCCAACATCTACCAAAAAGAGTAATAAAATCGCAATAAAAATTGTGAGTTATTAGACAATATGGTTAAGATATGCAAAATTTATAATTTTGGGTGATAAATCCAGGGGAATTCCCCGGGGACAGTAAAAACCAAACGGTATTCTGTTTTAAAAAATAGTATTTTTGGGTATAGCGCTAGAACGGCTGCTTCATTTTTAATCGATTTGATGAAATGTAAGTGCATTTAAGAATTGTTAGATAACATCAACATGGATAACAAGATTGTTACCTCAGGGACCCATTTATGCTCGCAGAAACAAACTACAAACTCGGTGTATAAAATACAAATTGTGGTGGGGGACCCTGTAGCATGAATATATAGCATACAAAATGTGTTTTACAAATAGTGGTGGCTTACACGTGGTTGATACTTTCTAGTTCTTTATATGCTAAATAGATTTCCTTATTTAATTGTTTATTTCTTAATATTGGGCCATATTCATTATGTGCCTCGCTCATACAGCTAGTTGTGCTACCAAAATCTTTCCGGTAATACAATAAATTGATTTTTACGACTTTAGACAAAGGAAATAGAATAGCCCGGTTACCATGGCCATTGATAGATTGTAGCCATGTGTGTTAGGCGTGGGAAAGCATAACTGAATGCTTGTGTGTATATTTCTTTTTGGCATTTCGCCCATTTTTCCATTTACATTACAAAGATACACAATATCAAACAACTGACAGGTACTCTTACAAATATTTGTCGTTATATTTAAGCGTGTTGTTATCTTTTTATATAGGCGAGTTTTGCCATTCTAAAAACGACCCCGAAATTTTACTATTAACTTACCCTCCGGCTTGGTAAAAGGCACTAATGACATCATCAAAACGAAGAAACAGATGCGCAAGACGTTCATTTTATACATAGAGACAATCTTTTACGCTGTAACGTGTAACAATTTGCAAGATAAATATCAGTTCTACGTATCCGCTTAAACAGATTAATGATGCAGTGGTTTGAATAAAACAAACAGTATAAACCTTTTTAGTGGTTCACCTGAAAATTTACACAGCATGGCCCTTGTTTTTATGTTCTAAACTGCTAATCCTCCCCCGCCCCAACTATGCATACCTTATAAATCTTGTTTTAGGATACTGTTATTTAAATAAAGCCCATGGCAGTATGTGGCCGCAACCAACATTATAACCTCACCAAAGTAAGTATATTAGTTCAAGAACAAATTCTTAGCTGACTGAAATTTCAAAAATTTATAACATATTTATATACATATATTATATTTATAATTATATTAATATTTTTTATTGCAAGCAGAAACGGATGAGTTTCTGAGTATATACCAATAAAAGACAAAGTACAAGCGACATAGGCGCCGACTATGCAGGAAACAAATCATTTTCTTTGTTCCACGTACAATGGACGCCAATTGAGCTCAAAATGTGTGATTGGCCATTCCCATGGTCTTATAAATCAATTTTAGTTTAGTTTATTCATGTTTTGCCCGAGTTTTTAAAAATGGCAAACGAATATAATAACGATACAGGAACGGGAAAAGACGGAAAAACGAATAGTCGTTATAACACGTCAGTGAAAAAAAGGATTTAGATTAATAAATATAGCGGACGCGGCCGCCAAACCTAAATGAATGAACGCATATGTTCTCCAGTTACCACACCGAAGTTCTTTTCCACGTGCAGTTAAAAACTAACATTCGTGTGAGATTTACCAACATTTCACCATATATGTTTTAATTAAATTAAAGCATATTGTCAATCGCCGCAGTGAAAATAAGCTATATTCCTAAAACAGTCCGATTTAGTTTTACACGGCTACGTTTCAGTACATAAATTTACATTTAAACATATCGGGGTCATGATATATATCAATTCTTAAAGTTTCAATCCGATTTGACGATTCCTTGTTGGAGATGTCAGGGCGATATGGCATGTCTGTTACAATCATGATTTAGAAACAAATAAATATCAATCCTTTTCTAAGTGACTTGGCTGGAGATAAAACAAAATCACTGCACGGGAATGACCACTCTTTTTACCATAAGAATAAACGGTCTAATGATACCCATGTTACTTGTCTATCCCAGATCTTTAATTCTTACAGCACAATCGGTCATTTCCGTCAAATTTCTCGACCAAACCGGGAAATCTACAAAAATCCTGATATATCCACCGAAGAATACCACCGTGATATGTGTTTAAACTCCCCTGTACGGTCTCTTTAATGGTGCAACCTAAATTTGCACAGATTCCTTAACAGTGTGACAAGAATATAGCAAGCATATCTTATTAATAAATAGTCAAAACGCGACTGAACTTGCAAACTCTAAACCAGAGATCTCTTGTTCGTTGATGGTTGGATTGTTTATTTGGGTTGTACGATTTTCTGTTGCAATTTTGGACTTAAATACACACGTAATAATTATTAATAAATAACCAGCTTACCTAGTGTCTACGCGTAGATTAATAAAAAATCAGTATACACACGATGTCAGAAGAAGAATCAGTAGAAAAGGAAAAAACACGAGGTTCACGCAATTATAGAACTATTCATCATTACGCAAAATGACATCACAATAGTTAAAAAAATGTTGTTATCCCTAAAACATTAGGATTTACAGATTTATATCGCCTTTTTTGTGACACCATTGTTATCTTCTGCCTCGTGCAAAAAGTTTAAACTGTTTTAAAAGTAGCTGTAAGATATCTCCCTAATTTGACCTGTATAATATGCTTTAATATTTATTTTTTAGTATATGTATAGAAGTAAAGTTACTATGTAAAACATTTAAATGCCTTATGTTTGCTAATAACTTAACATAGAAGTGAAACATAAGTCTAAGTTGGAAGTATGTTTTGGCACTGCTGGAGTTTAGTCATCAAATCGAAGATAGTGAAAAGCAATTCAAGGCTGTCGGTATGAAAGGCAATGAAAGCTATTTTTTGTAAGTGTAATATAGTAACATCTGTAAGATTTTGTTAAAGTCGTTTGATGTTTGAGTTTTGTGTAAAATTCATTGTTTGCCCCTGATATTAGACCTAAAAATCCCAATATTTCAACGTTGTTTGTTACGTCATCAAGTACTTGCCTAATTTAGCATATTGCCTCGTGTTATTGTTTTTTACCACCGAAGTACCGAAAGTTTAACTGAAATTATTGGTACTGAAGCTGATTGATTTAATTTACTAATTCGACATAATTGCGGATATCAGTTGGTAAGCAGCATTTTTTTGATAATCAGTTGGTAAGCAGCGTTTCGTAACTTCTACTGTTCTTTTATATTTATGAGGCTTTTTTGGACGTATTTAAAACAGTTGATACAAAAGCAATGTCAGCTAAATGATAGTTTAAAGCTTAATATGAACTAGGAGGGTTTGAAACTGGAAGCCGAAAAGACAAGGCTGAAAGCCAAACAAAAGAAGTTGTATATATATATTCAAGTTTTAAACTACTAATAAAGATGTAATAATTACTAAAATTCCACAGCAGCTGCCTAACAAAATCGAGCTACACACAATCCACAAAGACAAATATTTTTTTATCACGAGCACGTTCATACCGGTAATTTCTAAGAGAATCTCTAGGTCTGACGCATTTTTACGTGTAAGCTTGATGCGCCCTTTAAACAGCATTGCAACCATAGAGATACTAATATACACTAGATAGTACGGGAGCCCGTAGGGGTCAACATAGCTGGAAAAGTAACCAATTTTCTTCTATATAGCAATGATATATGTATATTTCCATGAAAGAAAATGGACGTCTGCCGGGCACATTGTGGTGGATGTGGTCAGGGGGGCATAAAGAGGAGACCCACAAATTGAGCTAGATTAGCTCCAAAGGTAACCTGACGAAACATATTGGAAAAATATCCCAGGGTATCATTAATGGCTATTGCCAGACATTTCAAGTGGTGGGAAATGCCCGCCAGACCCATATAACTAGTAGGCCTACCCCAAAATTGAGCTAGATTAGCTCATGAGGTAACCCGATGAAACTAAATGAAAAATGTTTGTCATGGTCTACACTTTACGGTATCGTAAATCGCCAATGCCAGACGATTTAAGTGGTGGACCGTGCCTGCCAGACGCCCTCAAATGCCCCATGTTCCAAAAATTGAGCTAGGTTAGCTTGTAAGGTAACCTCACGAAACACATTGGAAAATGTTCGGCATATCACAATATATTATGAATGGCTATTGCCAGACATTTCTAGTGGTGGGTAGTGCCCGATAGACCCACATAACTAGTACCCCGAAATTGAGCTAGATTAGCTCATGACGTAACCCGATGAAACTAAATGAAAAATGTTCGTCATGGTCTACGGTATCGTAAATCGCCCATGCCAGACGATTTAAGTGGTGGACTGTGCCTGCCAGACGCCCCCAAATGCCCCACGTTCCAAAAATTGAGCTAGATTAGCTTGAAAGGTAACCTCACGCAACATACTAGAAAATGATCGGCACAGCCGAGGGTATCATGAATGGATATAGCCAGATATATCTGGTGGTGGGTAGTGCCCGCCAGATCCCTATAACTAGTAGACTACCCCAAAATTGAGCTAGATTTGCACATGCGGTAACCCGATGAAACCAAATAAAAAATGTTGGGCAGGTTTTAAGGCATCGTAAATCGCAAAAGTGATATGTGAATTTAATAATTTAATAGCCAAACAGAGTAACGAAGTATTTATTGATGTTCACAAAACAACGTAGGCTAATGTTCCGTCATTGACTAAATCATTCCTGTTCTTCTTCCTCATCCGCATCTGAGTCCGAGTCTTCGCTCCACGCTTCGTCAGTTATTTCTATTATTAACTGACTGTCGGTTTCTGCAATATCTTCTGCATTTCTATCTTCAAACAACCTGTCGGGTATACTAGAACCCTGAAACCAGATTGGCACAAAAATACCGTTCTCCACACACCATCCATAGTCGGGGGAGATGCTGTCGCAGCACGCATCCACAATCCTGTAATGTACTTCGTTCGTTGGATCTTCATCTCGAGAGTTCTGATGCAGGGTGGTAGTAAAGCACAGTCGACTCGTTTAATGTTTGCCAGTGGATTCCCCTAAAAGTCAATCAACCCGTGTTGTTACATTCGTTGTACGATATTTAAGAACCGGTGATATGAAATTAACGCATTTTGTACCGCAATTACCTGATCAAGTTTGCCGTTCATTTGTAGAAGTTTGTTGTATCGTGCTTCATTGACATCACGAATTTCACTCTGTCCATACAAGCGACAAACAAACTCGGATGCGACATCAAAATCAATTCTCTGAACGTCTCCCATACCGATAAAAAGATTAACGTAACAACCACTTTTGTTACTTTCAAGGAGATCAAATGGTTTACTTTTGCCTTCCTAAACAAAAAGAACAAATTGTAAATTTAGCCATGCTCTCATACAAACATTTTGTGCTTACCTGTAAAAGGCCGAAGTAAAATCACATCCAGTAAATGCATGGTATCCAGGGAGTGCTCTTGAAAGTCCAGGTTGGCGTTCATCAAGAACATGAACAATGTTAGTCACGTTGATAAATCTCCTGCTTTTTTCCCATTCCACAATCCGTTACAATGTTGGCTCTACACCGGACTTCTTTGCGTTGCGCTCCAAGAACACCAATTAATATCACCAAGACGTCTGTGTCGGATGCCCGCACTATAATATGTCCTGCTGTTGTATTGGCAATATGAAATGCAATCAGCGTATCCGCCTCTTCATGGTAGGCTTGAAGATGTACTGGATTGGTTACATTGATATGATGTTGTCTGTCGGGAACGTATTGGAAGCACTCGCCACCATAGGAAGCAATCAAGGTCTTCCCACTAAATAGGTGCCAGTTGTAATCTTTTCCCCACTCTTGTAAAAGAAACTTGGTTAGTTCGTTTTTGAATTTTCCATTAGTGAGAAGCTTTTGTCCGCGCTGCCTGATAGTCTGATTTGGTCCGGTAATTACATATGCTGAACCAACTGCACCTCGCAACTTTCTTTCACTTTCTTTTATGGAGCACTCAAGCTACTTGTCGAGACAAACATGTGCCTCATTGGCTCTCCCGGAAAACACCACTGAGAGAATATGGTGCGAAATTGATGCATATGATGCTCCAATGTTCGTTTGCGAAAGAACAGAATACAAAAGAAGTCCTCCGTCATATACCTGTAAATAGGTCGTCGGTAAATCCGCTTCGGTGAATATTTCTGTCTGAAGTGATTCGAGCTTTTTCAGCAAGGCTGATTTGTCGGTTTTCACAGGCGCCCCGTCACAGTGTGCAAGGGACAATGGATATGTGGTAATTGGATAGGATAAACATTCTGTAGGTCAAATGCTGTCTTCTCTGCTACAACTACAATCATAAGCAGAAACATGTCTCTCAGTCCCTCAGCAGTTGTTTTTGCCTTCTGCGAGGATGGTACTTTGGCCTTGTGCTTCAAGTTCTGAGAAACGAAGTTTTGTACAAGGTTTCACAGGTTGAAAAAACCGATTGCTGTTGGAGTTCCATTCATGTTGAAATTTCTCTTTTTTATCCTGTCCTCTTCTCAGCGTATTGGTTACATGACCGGTAGCAATATTGACTAACGAAATTGGAGCATCTTCTGCAAATGGATTTCCGAATAGGTCAACTTTTGCACTAAGGTCCGCCATATGACAGTTGTCATTCTTTATTCTGGAGGGACGGCATTGAGCTGCTGCACTTTCCCCAAATTCAAGTCCGGTTAATCTTCTGAGCTCTGTGACTGCCATAGACCGCTGTGTCATAGTCAATGACCAACGGCGCAATGCGTTCACAGAATTTTGAAAGGAAACGATTCCTTTAATTGTTGATGCAGAATCCATGCGATTAACTGTCTGCTCCAAAGAGAGATCAACAGCTGATCTGCTATATTCTTTTGATGTGCGTCTGATGGAAAACGCACCATTTTGTAATATCTTGCGCACCTTTGGGTCTAAACTCTTCAACTTCCGGAGAAAAAGTGTGCCCCATCTGGCGTAGTTTGGACGGTTCAGGGCGAAGAACACATCCAACATCTGTGGAAATACATTTACATATCCGTCGACGTCATTGGTCTTTACACATCTCTGCAGTTCTCTGTGTAGGCGATTGATCAGATAGATGTAAATGGCCCAGTATTGTGCTGTTGATCCAAGATTTCCGTCGAAAATCGTTTGAAAGTAGTTCTTATAAATCCTCAGATGCTGGGTAACAACTGGATGTGATAGATGTTCTTTTGCTAGTATTGGGTCCAAAGGTACAGTAGACATAACTTGTTGGAAGGAATCAAAGTCGTATTGGGATATTTAAGAAAGAAATCGTTTGTACATTTTCTGTTTTAGGACATTAGCAAGCAGCTCATGAATACGCGTGCATCTGTTGTAAAACCTCTCCTTGATAAATCCTACCATTGAACCTTCCGCCAAAACGTCGGCTTCGGTGAGAACATATTCAATTCCACTTTCATTTATAAGTGTACCAACTGCTCCGTAGAAAGCTAACTCAATGTGAAAGCTCCCTAACATTATCAACAGTTTGTCGAATATGGAAGTTTGGATGGCTTGTATGGAGTAGGCTTTTAATGCAACGGCCAAGTCCTAAGTAACAACTGCAAAATCCTGGCCAATCTCCTTTGCAACGTTCATGGTCCGGATCATGGTCTCCCTCACTACATAATTGTTGGTTGGTGATTTCGATATCGGATCCATATAACAAATTCGCTGAAGGGGTAATTTATCCTGAATGTAATTGCTCATGAATCCAGCATGTAAAGGTGTACTGTCTTCCCTCGAACTCCAGAACCAATATAAGTCCAATAAATTTAACCGAATGCCGTCATCGCTTTCTAGTTGTGTACTGGATACATCGGTATCAACATGAGCTGCTGTGGTAAGACTAAGAAAATTGGCTTTGTGTATAGATTTCCTAAACGGGCGAATCTCGCGTTCATTTCTTACAAAACTGCGTCGGTGTCTAACCTCTCGAAATGCAACTATGGTAGTATTGGTATGTTGGTCACCTTGAATGACATTCTGGTACGTGTGGCCAACAGTCGTGTGCAATGTTCCTTTTCCATCTAAAGTTTATATGTTTGCGTCATTGTTATCCCAAACACAGGCTGTTGCTAAATTTAGATCAAGGCAAATCCCTTCTGGCGCATCATGTGTGTCACCTTCAACTGAATACGCCAATTCAGTTTCAAGGCCCTTTACCTCACTGTAGCTTATGCAGTGTCCTGATCTGTTCAGAATTTGCATCACCAGCTTTGAACCTGTGAGGGATGCAAGCCCGAGGCCCATAGCTGTGTGCTTCCATGGCTTTACGGTGCCGTTAGTGACGTTAAAAATGACATCCGATGCCATTGAAGTGACTTTTCTGTCGATCGTTTCCCTACGTGTGCCACTAAAACTTGATGTCACACCACCAAGAAGACTTCTGAAAAACAAGTCAACTTGTTCTGGCATTTATGAAGAGCATTCTTTCAAGTTTTGGACAGTTGCAGGATTCGGATTCTTGGTCTTTGGAAGTTGCATAATTAGCGATCGAAGATAGAGAGCGGCACATCTTAACTTATTATCCTCTTCATGCCGTTTTGCATCCTTATGTAAACGAGACAGGGTATCCTCTTTTAAACGAGAAGAGCTGTGGTGAAGTTGCCTTTTCGTTGATCCGCTTATATTATTTTGATTTCTTCTTTAAAAAAATCTTTTACATTCCTGATAAAAATTGGAGTTGTGTAGGTTCAAATATCTGCCATATCTCCTCCACAACTATTATACTCATCTTTGTACATGGCAAGTAAATCAGCCACTAAAATACACTGTCGCCTTTCTATGACCTCAGTCTCGATAAATGAACACAGGCATTTAAATGCTTTCTTGTGGAATGAGAGAGATGATTTTTCTTCAGTAGGCTTAGATTTAGTGTCAGGTTCTCTTAGGAACGCAAGGCGACATGACTTGTGGTATTCTGCTTCTTTGGCGATTAGGTCTACTCCACTCCGAATTATACTCTTGATTCGTTCATTTTTAGAGACACTCGCCCGTTCACAAAGTCATTCACAACCGGCAACCGTCGCTATTTTTAGTCGAGGTTCTTCTTTCCTATTTTTCTTTTTGCGGCTTTTGCCACAGAAAATACAAGACCCTTTCAACATGCCCTGCCTATCGCACTTTGTAAAGACATTACTACACCGTGTCGTGATGCAAGTGCTTTTTGCAGCTGGTTCATCGTTAAGTGAAGTGGGTTCTTGCGGACGTTTTACTGCTGTGTAGCACTTGTGACAAGCAGGATGATAGCTGAGAGTAGAACTATCATCACTTGCCAAAATGTTTCGTGTGATATCAAAGTACTTGTCCGATTTTAAATTTTTACGCAAAGCAGCAGCATTTCTAATGGTTTTCCATGTTTTCACATTTACCTTTTGAAGCTGACTTTCCACTTCTGTTGACTCCTTACAAATGTAGCACTTTGATACGTCTTCGGCGTCAGTGTTCTGGACTATGAATAGAGTCTGATGCTGTGACATAACAATCAACTGTTTATACGACAATTTGATACAAAGCTTAGCCTTACCGTGAGCTACAACAATTACGACAAACTAAACTAGTTGAAAAACACATCTTACTACCGCTAAAGCTGAGACAAGAAATCGATAACAAAAAATAGTGCAGTTATTATGTCATAATGGCGGATGACTACGGGCGGGAAATTTTGCAGATAAGTAAATCGTTTACATTGGGGAGCGTTTTTAGTAATTGTACAAGTTGACCCCCAGGTGGAGATTTATGATGCTTTAAATCCTGCTCAACATATTTTATTTGGTTTCATCGGGTTCTACTTCAACTTTGGGATAGGCTACTAGGTATGTGGGTCTGTCGGGCACACCCAACCACTAGAAAAATCTTGCAATAGTTTATTTATTATACCCTGGGCTATGTCAGACATTTTTTAATATGTTTCGTGAGGTTACCTTTTGTGCTTAATTAGCTCAATTTTTGGAACATGGGACATTTGAGGGCGTCTGGCAGGCAGAGTCCACCACTTAAATCGTCTGGCATTGGCGATTTACGATACCGTAGAAGATGACGAAAATTTTCATTTAGTTTCATCGGGTTACCTCATGAGCTAATCTAGCTCAATTTTGGGGTCTAGTTATATGGGTATATCGGGCACTTCCCACCGCTTGAAATGTCTGGCAATAGCCATTCATGATACCCTGGGATATGCCGAACATTTTCCAATATGTTTCGTGAAGTTACCTTAATACAGGCTAATCTAGCTCAATTTTTGGAACATGTGCATTTGAAGGCGTCTGGCAGGCACAGTCCACCACTTAAATCGTCTGGCATTGGCGATTTACGATACCGTAGACCAGTGATTCCCAACCGCGGCTCCCAGCTAGCCTTCTTGCGGCTCTCATTGACCTTTGGAAATCCCCTAAACAATATTAGAATCTGATTCTAAAATTAAAAAATAAAATTAGTATTCTAAAATTACCCTTGCTTAGTTTGAAGGCTGGGAAAATAGTTTTTACTTCATAGTTAAGATTAGAGGCAAGGAAAGTTGTGAAAAGGCTGCTATTGTTACGTCACTGTTTTCTTAAAGCAGTGTGTTTTCATGAGTGTTTTCATGCGGCTCCATACGTATTCGAAAATTTGAAATTTGGCCCCGACACTAAAAAAGGTTGGGAACCACTGCCGTAGACCATGACGAACATTTTTCATTTAGTTTCATCGGGTTACCTCATGAGCTAATCTAGCTCAATTTTTGGGTACTAGTTATGTGGGTCTGTCGGGCACTTTCCACCACTTGAAATGTCTGACAATGGCCATTCATGATACCATGGGATATGCCGAACATTTTCCAGTATGTTTCGTCGGGTTACCTTTGGAGCTAATCTAGCTCAATTTGTGGGTCTCCTCCTTACGTCCCCCTGACCACATCCACCACAATGTGCCCGGCAGACGTTCATTTTCTTTCATGGAAATATACATAGATCATTGCTATATAGAAGAAAATTGGTTACTTTTCCAGCTATGTTGACCCCTACGGGCTCCCGGACTAAGAGTGGCCTTTAATAAATAATTGATAATGCTACATTGTTGTAAAATGAATGCATTTGCCGGGCAATGGCTGTGTTGCCATACAAATAATGGTTTTATTTTTTTATAATTGGTATTTAACTGAACGTACTTTTGAGCTGAGTTTTTAAAAAACTTAAAAATTATTTACTACCAAACTTTATTTCCCGTATATTTAAGGAGCAATATTTATTAAACTTTGGCATTTTAGTGCATCATATTTATTAAATAAAATTACATGCGCAACACTAGACCAGACGACATTCAAGTCGTCAACCATTTCTTCGTGCGAAAAAGTCCACAGAAAAGTTTAAAGTTGTAGCCTATTTTAATACCTACGTACCACGAGGTCCGACACTCTCTTTGAAATATACATCGGATATATATATCCAATGTTACTGTATTTGACGCAAACGGCACTTTACGCTGCCACGTTACATTATATAACTGTACCAACAGTAACGCGTCGGAACGTCAGCAGGAATGGTGCAAGATCGAAACCTGCCGATGCTATCCCTGTTAAACTTAAGCTCACAATTTTACGTTTAGAAAATAATACCAGTACGGTTAGTGGATATGGTTATTTCTTGTTCTGCGTGGGGCTGCACAAAACGTCAAATCAAGACTGCAACGTGGAGTTTTCATAGGTACATTGTTTAACGCATAATAATATACAAACATACCACATACATAAAGTTAAACCGCATCACTTTAAATTCAGATTTCCAAAAAATAAAGAGCAACTGGAACAATGGCTGATAGCACTTAAAAGAGAGAAATTCTTCCCAACAAAGTATTCATATATATGCTCGGAACATTTTGATGCTGAAGATTTCTATGGTAGAGTGCGAAAACGACTTAAGCCAGGGGCAGTGCCATCAGTATTCAGTTTCCCGGAGCATCTTCAGTTAGTAAGTCATTTTTTACCAGTACTCCAGCCTTTGGGCAAGAGATTAGTGACGTTAGTTGTAGTAAGCTTGAATATGTTTTTCCCCAGAAAAAAAAGAAAAAAAGAAGGGAGCTGCTTGACAGAAATCGACTAGCTAGTCGAGCTGTGGTACCTGAAAAAAAATTTAAATTTATACAGAGTCATAATGTTTTAAAAGATCACAACTACTGTAATACTGGTAGTCCAAAACAAAAGATAGAAAACATAAAACGAAAGTTAATCAAAATAAGAAAGCAAAAAAAAGTGTTACTTGTGCAGAAATGCTGGGCTACAAAACAAGTTAAAGGTTTAAAAGAGCTGTTAGTCAAAGCCAAAAATAAAAAATACTTAGAAGACAAGCCATTTGATATATTGACCTCAAACTTTGGAGATACCGCGATAGAACTATTTTGTACAAATATCTAAAAAAATAGTGGCAAAAATGTGAAATATACAGAAAAAATTAAAACATTTGCTATGACCCTTCATACATACTCCCCAAAGGCCTACCAATTCATTCGAAAACACCTAACATTACCACACCCAAGAACTTTGTCAAAGTGGTTATCTGTCTTTAAAGGTAACATATTGGATAAAATGGCAATCAAAAAGCAAGTGGAATGGAATGAAAAGGAGTACACAGGATTTATAAATTTAGAGGAGAAAATTTAGATGACGATTCACTACGTGTTGCAGCAAACGCCCTTGTGTTTATGCTGGTTCCAATTAATGCAAACTGGAAAATTCCAATAGCTTATTTCTTCACTGATGACTTTTCTGGGAAAACTCTTGCAGAATTAGTGCGAGAAGGTGTTGTCCTGCCTGCATGACAATAACATACTAGTTTGTTCGTTAACCTGTGATGGCTGTGGGAGCAACCAGAGTATGTTAAATGAATTAGGAGTACCTGTGAGATATCCAATCAAGCAAAGTTATTTTCTTCACCCAGAAAATCTCAATAAAAAAATCTGTCTTTTTAGATAATTGTCATGTTTAAGTTGATGCGGAATCTTCTTGCTCAAAAAAAGCTGTTGCAAAATTCCACTACAGGTCAACATATAAAATGGGATTAAATAACCAACTTGCACAATATACAAACAAAGGAAGGTCTAAAGCTGGCTAATAAATTAAAACGGAATCATATTGAGTACGAAACACAAAAAATGAAGGTCAATCTTGCAGTACAAACCTTGAGTGCTTCCACTGGTAAAGCTATCCAGTGTTTTGACAGCTTGGCTATGCACAGTTTCAAGGTAGTGCAGAAACTGAGAACTTCATTATGCTTACTGACCGCCTGTTTGACGTAATGAACTCTAAAAACCCGCTGGAAAAAGGCAACAAAGCACCTCTGAAAAAATCGAATAAACAAATTTGGTTACCATTTTTAAGCACAGCAAAAGAATATTTAAGTAACCTCATGTGTGACGGCAATTATCTGTACAAAAGCCAGCGCAAAACAGCCATTGTTGGCTACCTGTTAAATATTGAATCCTTTAATCAACTATTTGATACACTTGTTGAAAGCGGGAAATTACAATATCTCTTAACTTACAAGTTCAGCCAAGACTTTTTGGAATTATTTTTTGGGGGCATTAGAGGGGCCAATGGTTGGAACAACAACCCTACATGTTAGCAGTTCAAATCCGCCTACAGAAAGCTGCTCAGTTTAACTGATGACATGTTAGTAACAGCCGGAAATCGTTCCCAATCAGCAGATTTTACCACAAGCCTTTTTTTCTATTTTAGCTCCAATTTAAATGGCATCGCCTAATATCGATATTGAACGGAAATACAACCTTGATTCAGACATATCAGACCAAAATGCAACTGATCATACCTATCTGCAAACATGTTACTTCTCGACTGGTACATGTTGTCACCGATGATAGAAACTATAGTAATGGACATATCAGGATTTGTTGCAAAAAAATTAATACAAAAGTTACTTTGCAACATTTGCATCAACTCACTGTAGACCACAGTACCTCCAGAACATGACCAAAGGTTTATACTCATCTCTATATCAAAGACAACAATGGTTTAACTTGCCCATCATCAGATTTGACTAAAGTAACAACGACAACTGAAAAAGTTAGTTAACATCCCACAAATATCAGAGGTTTAAAAGGTGCAATTTGCTCCAGTGTTCTAACACACCTGCAGAGTGAAAAGTTTTTATATAATTCCTTAAAAACCCACATGTTCGACACAGATCCAAGGGATAACCACAGGATAACACTCATCAAAAAATAATTAAACTATACCTTACAATAAGATTTCATCACGAAGCAAAGGTGTACACATCCGAAATCAGAGGATTAACGACAACAATCCCATAAAGCCAATCTATTTAAACACCAATAATATTAAACTGGAACATCAATTTTACTGAAATAATATCAATTAAATTACCATAGTTTATTTTTTAAATTTCGTTTTAGTTTTTATTTTGTCTATATCCTGCTTATTACGGTACTCTAATACCCTATATTATATTTATAAATGCATTTTACAGTAAATGTATACTTTTTATTTTAATATTTAATGTAGTTTTTAACCAGTTTTAGTTTATGCAAAAGTGCGTACCGGTTCTCCGGTCTAGCTTACTCTAAGGTGAATTAAAAAAGCTTTTTTTATATTAAATAGGTTTAAAACTGAATTAACAACTGATATATATCAGCAAAGCATGTATATTAATTAGAAAACAAATTCACTGCACATTTGTTAACTATTTAACATACCTGGGTAAATCCGCACCAAACACGTGTCGGAACTCTTGCCGTGCAAAGCTTCAAAATGGCGGCCACCATAGAGACAACAATTACGCAATAGTAATGCCGCCTCTAGTGTATATTATTGTATCTATGATTGCAACGGAGTACTGAACAAGATAGCGAATACGTGTTGAATATATTTTATATAACATACTTTACATACACAATTATTCTTTTACCGAATACAAGCACGATAAAACAAAGCCAATGAAGGTGATACAGAATGTATCACCTACTGAAAGCAATTATGAAAAAGTAAAATACATGTCAATGGTATTCTGTATAAATAAATGTATAAATGAATTTCAGTGACACTCTGTATTATAAATATTTATTTGACAAAACAAAATGTTAAGCATAGTCTATATAAATGAAAACTGTTATTGACATTTTAAAATTCTTTTAATCTTGCTGAACAGAATGTATTCGAAATTAAACTTTTATATAATGTTGTAACAGATGGTGACATTTGTGCACAATCCATTCGAATATCTTTGGTGTTGCGTCGCCCTTTAGCCCAAAAGGTGACAGATAGAAACCGGCCGTAGGAAGCGCTTGTTTCCAACAAAACATAAACGCCATAGACTGTGTGATTATAAGTTTAACTGGGCAACGCCAAACCGTAAGGGTGAAAACAACCTATGTATGCGCTGAGAAATGACGTTCATGTTTTTTCCGAAATGAAAACGCAATTGTAGCGATGATAAGGGTCCAAAACTATAATTGTACCGATTCACAATATATTGCATACGACAGAGCTGTTATTTGAGAGTTTGTTCACACATCAAGCTATATTTAATATACACGTGTTAA
>CH002829.1:159676-174955 GCA_000149265.1 Ciona savignyi | reverse complement strand
TGCCCCGCCCCCCCTCGCGCTCCGGCTCCCGACACCTCCCCCCACGCCTCCCGTCTTCCGACAACCCACCCCTCCCCGCTCCCCCCCGAAGGCCCACGGCCCCACTCGGCACCCCGCCTTCTCCCCCCCCCCCCCACCTAACCTCCCGCGTTCCCCACACCTATCCCATCCCGCCAGAGCCCTTTATTCACGAGTTTCTTTCCCCCATCCAAGCTATATTTAATACAAGTGTTAATCAGTTTGTTAACCTTCCGATTAACGCTTTCCTCCCGACCAAACATTATATGTAATTGCATAAGATTCCTTCCATTTACCAAAAATATATCAATGTTTGCATACCGTCACAGCCCCCCAAGCCCCGTTTCCGTGTTCCTGTTTCGTGTTTTTGTTTCATTTGTCATTAACTAATTCCGGGGAAAAAATAAACAAACTAAACTAATGGTCGGGTCTGTGTAAAAGAGAAATGGTGAATTATTTCTTCATAACATGCTTACACTTTAAACCTATTAGGCACATATTCAGTTGTACAGTTAGAATTAAATTGCCGGGCTGTTTTATATATAACGCCAAGTTCAGGCGCTACAGCCGACACAAACGGCGTTTCTAAGACCGTAGTTTAGACGTTTATAACTCTCCTTGATATCTTTAAGCAAAGGCAACCAAGATTTTCCTCCAAGGTCAAATGAGTCGTATTTATATCCAAACAATTCTTGGTAGTAGTATGAGTTACGAATCGTCCATGAACCCTTGTTTAAAGTGACATAACTCGGGTTCATTGAGGCATTACAGAAGGGGGACATCGGCCAATCAAATGATTCAGATATATCAGGACGTTTCGTAAAGTTATACGTTGCGTCATCCTGATGAAAAAATCATGAATAAGTAAAATTAGCGAATGGGATTTGAGGTCGATGTGATAAGTCAGAGGTCGGCAACATTTTGTTCTTAAGAGCGTCATTTACCGATATTTCACAAAATACACTTAACGAACATCTCTTAAACCCAGTGGATTTTATTGGGTTTTACTAAAGCTAATTGCATCAAATATGTAAAACACGCTGCAGTTGCTCCAGTAACCCAACGGTCGGCGCTAATTAAAACTGAAGATTACTATGAGAATAATTGCTCGTCTTCGTTTTTTCATTCGGAGAAATAAAATATGTTATCCTACCTCATATCCGCAGTCAAATTGTCCAAGCTATTGTATTTAAGAGTTTAAAAATTAAACAGTGTTGAACTCATTGTCCACGCGGGGGATTGAAAGGCAATGTAAAACTGATGATCGTCAGAACACTTTGTGTCCGCAAACAGAAAGATAGCATTGTTGTTACACTGTGTTGTGCAGCTGGTTTACACATTGGTACCGTTGTTTGTTTAGTCCATTAACGCAGTAGACCAAATCAAGCAAATAGCCGCTGATTTTGAGCCATATACAGCATTTCAACTGTCGACAAGGCGTTATCATATCAGCGGCAAGACAAATCACCGCAAACAAGTGATAACTTTACATTTTTAATTTGCACAACGACCAAACCTTGTAGCCCTGTAAAAAGCTTTCTTTTGTCCAATCTTGTTCTCCCAGCAACTCCCTTGTATGTCGATACAGCGCAAGTATCCTGTCAACCTGACTGTGGTGTAGAAAGAACGTCGAATCAAAGGCAGCAAAATCGGTTTTTATCATGCTGTACAAGCAGTCTGCCTTTGTTACTTTTGACTCTTTTGTGGCAACACACATGCAACCGTGTATCTGAATCATATGATTGTTATGTCAGTGTAATGCAACCTCACATAGAATCGATTTAACTATTTAGTTAAAACTAATGGCGTTAGAATTTTATTACAATATGAAAACATTAGCAGCATAAAAAGAGACTCTTGTTTTTCTAGTTTAACACTAAACGTAGTCAGCACGACATCAACTTTTAATTCACATTAATGTGTTTATCCCGAATATGTTTACATTGCTTTGGTCCAGTAAAACCACTGGGCCTTTAAAACGGACAGCAATAAATATTTATCTACACAATGTAACAATTCTGGACAAGCCGCGCGAGATAAAGCTAGCTAATTATAGATTCCCTTTAATTTCACAGTGAACACATTTTGATTTTGCTTGTTTTTTTACGTAACGCTTGTGACAACCGTTGTACTCTTCGTGTATGATATACAGATATAGGCTTCCATGGGGTGTTAAGTAACCATGTCACTTCTTAGGTTTATTTGGAAAATATAGATCAAGTTAAGATTGGTAACTCGGGAATGCGTTGTTCACCTTGTATACGATACACCAAGGGTGATGAGGTAGTCAGGGAATCTGATCGTTTTTACATGTAGAAAAATATAGTGTACATTCAACAAGGGTTTTAAAAATAATGTTGGCTCACACGTGGTTGACACTCTCTAGTTTTGTTTTTGATTTAAAATTTTCTTTCGCAACTTTTTGTGTGAATGTTGTGATGTTTAACGACCAGGTCAGTTTTTTTCCTTAAGCCATGGGTATTCACTAACCTGTTTCACTACTGTAGTTTTGCCGTTTTATACTGACTACTTAACTTTAAATAATTGCGCCATTTTACTTAAATGTAAAAAAGTAGCCAAACGAAACTAGGTCGTAAACACCTTGTACAACTATAATATGATTCAAATATCCAATAAACACTTTACAGATCATGCATTGTATTTATTCTTGCTTTTGACCCATATTACGTTGTAGCTTATGTACTAGGTTAATAAATATCTGAGATAAAATCCTAAAGAAAAAAATAACTATAGTGAAACAGATTACCTGGTCGTGGGAATTAACTTCAGTTTTGTCAAACTTCTCAAATGTCGGCATTATCAAGGCTTCAATTATATTCTTGGTCATCAGTATTTGCTTTCTGTAGCCCTTTGGTTCCACAGCACGGTAATTATATCTACGTAAGGTATGATATTAATATTTATCTTACGCTTTTTTTTGTTCTGAATGGTATAAAAAGGGCAGTTCTTGAAAGTCGTATAGTTTTTTATTGGGTATTGCATATCGAGTACGCTGTATATTTTTATTATATTTAGAACGCTAAGTATTATTGAATACCGCAAGCGAATACTGGTTAACTCGTGTCATAGTTTTTATTAATATTTAATTAAAACTCTTAATTGAGTGTTCTACATAGTTGAATGCAGACAGGTCTCACGATTGGCCGATAGAACAAGGAGCAGGGTTTTAACAATATGTGCCATATTTTATAGACGTTTTAAATAATTTGTTTCTGCAAGAAAAAAACAAAAGGGTCCCTGAGTTAATGAACCTAAAATTTACGCTTTGTATAATAAAAAAAGAAAATGTCCAATCGAGTTAAATCTGCTGGTGTTACCAAGTATTGATTGGATTTAAAATGGATAACAGAGATTTTAATTTTTTTACCATTTTTTTTAAATGGCGAAAAACAGGAGAAAATAGTGGTGGTTTAATCGTGGTTGACACTGTCTAGTTTAAAAAGTATATACTTTTGTTTTATCTTGCATATCCAAACCGTACTATTTATATATATATACATAACGTGCGGAATGTTTAAAGCCGATCGTAACATATTTGTTTCTGTGGACATAAACTAATGGTTCACTAAGTTACCAAATAATTTTTATATGTGTACCGTTAAAACTTAATTTAAAAGTAAAATATTACTTCAAATTAAAAAATCGCCTGTCATGCGCTCGACATAAAATGTAGTCTACTTACCCAATTTCATCTTTTAAACTTTAAATTTTAGGTTTTTACATATATTAGTCATGTTAGTTATTACATTTGAAAAATTTTCAATTTGAAAGCTCCTTGTAAAAGTTTTCGGACATACAAAACACCCCTGTCAAAGCGTTTGACAAGTAAAAAGAAAAATATCGGACAAAAACAATATGTGTCCATTTTACATATGAAGATAGGGTAAAGGTTATATAGTAACAACGATAACCATAAAGTTGGTTAAAAACTCACAATGTTTTATTGTGTACTGGGGTATGGCTTGGTATGTAAGTCCTGAAGAACGGATTAGTAACATATTTCTTTAATACTGGATCAAGAATGGTCCGGTTCTTGACCAATTCTGGAATATCTTTGTACGTAGGATCCAACCAATCCCAGTATGGTATGCCAAGGGTCTTATTTTTCATATGGCGAGATATTCCTAGCATAAAAGTATTTAAATAGAAATGAGGTATATCAAACTAAATTTATAAAAATCATGGTAATTATGGAAAAAAAAGATTGAAACAGTGCAACATAGGTTGGATAAGCCTGTACTATGGGGAAGTGAAGCAATAACCTGCCGTTGTTCGATGATTCGTAGGCCTTACAATCTTTGTAATGTATACGTATTTTATCATAAAACGCTGTCTCAACACAGACCTGTTGTGGTGTTAGAGATATTTTTGAAACGTATGGTAAAACAAAAGGTTGTATTGTATGTCCAAAGTCCTGTAATCTGCATTTGACATATCCACTGACACATTTTGCGACATACGAACCCATTTCCAGTTGTACCACCATCAGCCGGTGCCATGCCAGGAACATCGGATGATGGTGCCAGCTGCAGTGTCCGTTCTTGTGTCCTTTGATACCATGACTGTACCATGGACACCTGTACGGCCACCCGTGCCACTTGGCCAAGCTCTGGGAGTAAAGAGGTAAGTCAAAGCCTAGTTACCTTGTTTTATTAAACTAATAGTTCGAACACATTGCTACCGACTTTAAGGGAATACACTCCTTCGATATTTCACCGACCCATAAGTATAGCTTTCGCTTAAACTGTAATTCCACTTGATACAACACGCACATTTACGTAATGACGTTTTATATGGCGTACAACTAATTAAATTGATTTCTATGCGTGATCGATCTGTAATGTAACCATGGTATTTAGGTAACCATGTGTTTGTGCATTTTTGTAATAGTGAAGAAAAGCTTTTTAAAATAAAGATTGTGCATATGCTGGCTGTTCTGTTAAAAAAGTTTACAGTGCACGGTGTGTCGAATGTTTTAAGCAAAATTCTTTTAGGGGGCGATCTTTTCACATCGCAAAATCTTAGCCTGAATTTTTAAAAAGCTTCCTTTTATAAACATTAAGTAATGGCGCTTTTTGTGAGGTCATTTTGTATTAGGAGATGGGGAGACTTATGTTGCACGCGTCCTATAGGGGAAAAGTGGGTAAAATGGGCCACGTGGGTAAAATGGGCCCCCTCCAATTTTCAATATATTTTGAAGAATAAAAATTTGCTGCAAAAACCAGTGTCAGTATATCAAATTATGGAATCTCCAAACCGAAGTTTGAGCGTGAAATCGACAAACTCAATGTTTTCTGTATCTATTTCGGTTTGAGAAGGTCTGAATCTAAATTTGCAATTTTTGTTTTCTGCTAATAAATAATAGAAAAGATCAAATACTAAAATAAATTTTACTGTAGTTAAATAGAACTATATAGCCTAGACCTACTTTCACTGGTAGAAATAAAACTTCTTTTTTTAATTTTTTTTTATAGAGATTTTAAGTCGTATGTTGGCACCTGTCTAATATGGGCCCCCTGTGTTCATTTGGTAACTAACGGGGCTAGACTTAGCATTAACAGTACTAAAGGGCTAGACTTAGCACTAACCGTCATATTATGTGTTTCACAATAAACTAAACGGGTTTTCTAAATGCTATTAATAACATGAATTGATAGTTATGCTTCCACTAAAGTAGCAAGGTGTTATTGCATTAGTATACTAGTAACTGGGTATTAAATAAAAAGTAATTGCTGTAATCCAAAGTGTTAAATTAAAAAAAAAACTACATCATAAAAAGAAAAGTAATAACATTGTTTATATGGGAAGCGAATATGGATACTGTTATCTGGCGAAATGTTAATGTCGAAAACGGGCCGGGGCCCATTTTAGACTACACCCTTGTCTAAAATGGGCCACTAACGAAATATTTTTCTTTGTTGATAAAATATATTTAACAAAAATTATTAGAAAGTTAACATGTTATGTGTGAAGACTTTGGTATTAGGTGACACCACATGAAAAACTTAAGTCCAGCGGGCTTTATATCAGTAAAAAATCCGATTTGCAACTAAAGGGCCCATTTTACCCACTCTTCCCCTATAAGAAATATTGTAATAAAAACAACGTATCCACTGTTGTATTTCCAAAGCTCTTACAGTAGGCTATGTTATACGTATTGTTGGTATAATTTTAAAAAGCATTGTCGTTTCGGATCAAAAAACATTCGCTACGTGCCTTATCCCTAAAATAGACCCGAGAAACTATAAGTTGGTTTTAATCCCGCAATCTCGCCTGCTAACTTACCATGAAGCCAAAAAGGGAATTATCGTTTTTGAACTTGGTGAATCCTTGGATGAGGTCATGCAAGTCTTCATTGGAGAGTGATCGAATGTTTTTACGAATGCGAAAAGCTGTAAATGTTTGATAGATAAATGAAAATTAGTACTGACAGTGCAATGATAAGTATATAGTATGTGGGAATCCTACCTACTTCTCACAAGAATTGTTTTTCTGTGGGTTGTACTGTTAATGGCCAAATGGTTTACGCTACCGCTAGACAGAGATTTCGATATAAAATTTGTCTTAGTGACAAGACGATCATGGATTCGAAACTTAGCAGGTGAAAAAAATCAATGAATCAACTTCCTATTCTCCGTAGTGAGCCGTTGCAAGCCGCTTGCCTATTGTAGTTGATTGTTCCTTGTATGCCCCAGGTAAGTCTGTTACAACACCTGATGCGATTTGCACTATCCTACACGCTGTCTCGACTCTCATAGGTGCGTTTGTTAATTGAGGCTCAGCTAAGTGCCTCTCCCAAGAAAATAATTTACTAGATAACAATCAGTTTCGAACAATCCCGTCAAAAGATAACGAACTAAAGAATTCACCAGCGCAAAAAAAAAATTAAAATTCCTGATCGTATCTTAAAGCCACATTAAAACGCAAAGAAATAACCCAAATAGTTTTTTAAACGGTTCCGGCCTAAGATATGTTAATGCACGAAAATATTTCAATTATATAATTAAACAAAAACCGGCAACAACAATGTTAGAAACTTACGTCTGAGGACTTCGGAGCAGGATCTTGATTGGCTTCCGGCTCCTATACATCGGTTGTTGGCTGGCCTGCCTAGCCTTGTCTTACAAAGTCGTTCTCTGTGCTGCACTCCTCCCCAGTCCGATTTGATGCATTCACTCCAACTCGACCATGCCCCGAATGTGGCTGTAAACGTGGAAGATTGGATGAGATTTATTGCAAATGTTTGTTCCTGTGTGTGGAAAAATGCATTGCCCAATGACAAAATGGACTTAAGCCGCTTCTATAGATTCCAACCTTTAAGTAATGGTCTGACCCTTAATATATCTAACATGTATACCTATCTTTTTAAAGCTCCAGCGGACATAAGCTCTGGTCTTGGAACAAAAGAGGTCAGACTCGTACATGAATTATGTCGTTATACAGGTTTACAAAAGTTCGGCTTGATTGCACCACTGGGAGTAAAGGAAGGAAATATTTGAAAAAAAAATATTTGTTAATCACCTTTCACACATGATCGCTTGTTACTGGACACGATATACCCGCGCCTGCAAGTACAAGCACAACAGCCCGTCGAAACGTTGTAGACCTTTCCATGTTGGCAGTTTAAATAGAAACAGGAACTGTCGGCTGTAAATTTAGATCAAAACTAGAAAGTGTCAACCACGTTAACCAACACTATTTTTTGTTACGGTATATCTAATACATAATATATCTAAAACCTCTGAAAGGTTCTATTTATTGTTTTATTCCTGCTATTATAAGGCGTTAAAGACAACCTATTACTGTTTTGCATGCGATTAAGTTTTGGGGGATTTATCGGAAATGTTTTTGGTAGGTCAGGGGTCTCTTTTCTTTTTTCCGGATCTTTTTTCTTGACATTGAAATTAACCATTAATTTGTGGTAGCTTAACATTTTTTAGATGTTTTATTCACGTGGTTATAGTGTATTCTATTTGCTAATTAATTTTATATTTTAGGGGATTCATGTGGTAAATCGGGGTATATACAGAGTTCAATTGTTTTTTTCTTCGTTTAGTTTATTTATCTTCAACTTTTTTTAACAATTTCAGTGAACTGGTTCCCCAAATATTGGCTGCTAAAGAATAATCGCCGTTATGAAGTAAACTAAAAATAGAAGGTAAAATCAAAATGCGTTCTTTCGTAGTGAAGGGAACCTATAATGATTGTGAGCAACATGACCTAATAAGCATTATGCTGTGGCTCTATGCAAGTTTAAAAACAAGTTTAAGAAATGGTACAAAAATACATGTATATACACATTTTATAATAAAATTGTTTTCTTTTAAATTTAACAAAATTGTACGTAATATTTGCAAAATACCATTTCTTTTTAATTATATTTTGAACGGTGTAAGTTTTAAACCCGCCATGAGTCCCATGGACTTGAATACATTGCGATAATTCATGTTTATGTTTCTTTGAGGATACTGTTATTTATCCTCGTCTGTGGAAGAAAGCTGTTAGTAAACATGGGTGATCGTCAAATCACCTCGTGCAACCCAACCCACACAGTATTTTGGTGTGTTTAATAAATAATTAGTTTCTTTTATGCCCTGGATATAGTAAGTACTTGCGACATAGCTTAATCTTACCGATACAGGTATTTAATCAAAGTCCGATCAGAACATGTTGTCAAAATGGTTTTAACAATACACACTTACCGCTGCAGTTACTGTATAGGTACGAATAAAGGGCCGTGTTGAGTGGAACTCTGTCAAAAGCCACTAAATCTTCACTCGGTATTAATTTATCATCAGAAAACACTATAGAACCGTTCTTGTATTGACCTGTATAAATGGATATTAAATGTATTTTTTAAAGCGTTAATTTGAATCCAACTTGAAGAAGGGTAAACACAGGAAGAATCACATACGTTCTAGGTACGCTACATTTCCTTCTAGTATTTATGAGTCCCATATGGAAAAATGGGACACATATTGTTTTTGTCCGTTTTTGTTTTCTTTTTTTCCGTCAAACTCTTGACAGGCATGGCATGTCGCCCCGGCATCTACCAGAAGAAATATTGGAACGCAATAAAACTTTGTTATTTGTTAGATAACATGGTCTAGATTCTGGGACGCTAAAAACCAAAACGATAGTTTTTTCTAAATAAAATAGCTTTTGGGGGCATCACCTTGAACGACTGGTACAATTTTAATTTTGGTGGGATGTAAGTGATTTGTTCAAATGTAAGTGTTTTAGCCACTGATTTAACATTTAAAAACTATATAGGGAAATACCCTAAAAAATAAGATTTTGTCCTGAAATCATAATTAGGCCGGGCATGCCATGTCGCCCGACATCTACCAAAAAGAGTAATAAAATCTTAATAAAAATTGTGATTTATTAGACAATATGGTTAAGATGTGCAAAATTCATAATTTTGGGTGATAAATCCAGGGGAAATCCCCGGAAATATTAAAAACCAAAACGGTATTTTGTTTTAAAATAGAGTATTTGGGGGTATAGCGCTAGAACGGCTGCTTCATTTTTAATCGATTTGATAAAATGTAAGTGCATTTAAGAATTGTTAGATAACATAAACATGGATAACAAGATTGTTACCTCAGGGACCCATTTATGCTCGCAGAAACAAACTACAAACTCGGTGTATAAAATACAAATTGTGGTTAGGGACTTTGTAGCAAGGATATATAGCATACAAAATGTGTTTTACAAATAGTGGTGGCTTACACGTGGTTGATACTCTCTAGTTCTCTATATGTTTAATACATTTCTTTATTTCTTTATTTATTCATTTCTTAATATTGGGCAATATCCATTATGTGCCTCGCTCATACAGCTAGTTGTGCTACCAAAATCTTTCCGGTAATACAATAAATTGATTTATACGACTTTAGACAAAGGAAATAGAATAGCCCGGTTACCATGGCCATTGATAGATTGTAGCTATGTGCGTTAGTCGTGGGAAAGCATAACTGATGGCTTGTGTGTATATTTCTTTTTGGAATTTCGCCGATTTTTACATTACATTACAAATATACACAAAATCAAACAACTGACAGGTACTTTTATAAATATTTGTCGTTATATTTTTTAAACTTGTTGTTCACTTTTTATATGGGCGAGTTTTAACATTCAAACAATGAGCCCGAAATTTTACTATTATCTTACCCTCCGGCTTGGTAAAAGGCACTAATGACATCATCAAAACGAAGAAACAGATGCGCAAGACGTCCATTTTATACATAGAGACAATCTTCAACGCTGTAACGTGTAACAATTTGCAAGATAAATATCAGTTTACGTATCCGCTTTAACAGAATAATGATGCAGTGGTTTAAATAAAACAAACAATGTAAACCTTGTCAGTTGGTTCACCTGAAAATTTACAACGCATGGCCAATGTTTTCATTTTTTAAACTGCTAAACTTACCGCGGTCCAACTATGCATACCTTGTAGATCCTGTTTTAGGATACTGTTATTTAAATAAAGCCCATGGCAGTCTGTGGCCGCAACCAACATTATAACCTCACCAAAGTAAGTATATTAGTTCAAGAACAAATCCTTAGCTGACTGAATATATATATATATATATATATTTATAGTTTTTTTATTGCAAGCAGAAACGGATGAGTTTCTGAGTATATACCAATAAAGGACAAAGTACTTACGGCACGGGCGCCGACTATGCAGGAAATAAATCATTTCTCTGTTCCACGTACAATGGACGCCAATTGAGCTCAAAATGTGTGATTGGCCATTCCCATGGAGTTATAAATAAATTTTAGTTTAGTTTATTCATGTTTTGCCCGAGTTTTTAAAAATGGCAAACGAATATAATCACGATACAGCAACGGGAAAGACGGCAAAACGAACAGTCGTTAAAGGGGAACTGAAGTAAATTTTAAGAATAGCTTAATAAATGGAAAAAAATACGCTGATTTCAAAAATCAAATCAGTTTCTTCCAATATTTTTTTGTTAAAGAGTTATGAGCAAATATGCATTTCATTTTATGTTAGGGGATTTCCCGTATTACGTCATTGACGTTGTTGAGATTTCGTGCCTATATGCATTGTACACAATCATGTGCCAGTTTAGAGTTGAATTAGTATCAGAAGCGTCTGCAGGAGCGTTGTATTTTCGTTTTTTTATGGAGACTTAGCATAACACTTGTCATATAGCCTTACTGAACCAATGTGCATGGTGACAGCTTACTTTAAGCGCGGTCATTAAGGCCTGCACGGTCCCGGACCTAAGCTGAATGCTGAGGTATACAGGTCTCGTATTTAAATGACTTTAGAATAATAAGTCTTAGCAATTTATATCATAAATCATAGAAGTGAAGACAGAACAAGAAAACTAGAACAGGAGGCAGTAAACTGTAACTGCCAGCAATTTATAGAAATAAACCAGCCATCAATCAAAGATCAGACTATGCGGTGGGAACAGCCTATTTCTTTCATGATTGTTGCTTTTCAATATATAGCCATAATCTGCAACGTAGACTAGCAATGTTATTACGTAGACTAGCAATGTTATTAGCCCTAGGCTACAAACTGAGAGTGTGAGAGATTTGGTATACATATGCATAGAAGTTTTAACAAATTTCTTTTGTTTACTTCATTTCTAGAGTAAATTTAAGTTAATGTTGTAACACTAAAATGGATGACAGTTTTCAGCATTCTGGCATGGATGAAAGAAGTTTTATTGTACACAATAAAACAACACAAATTCAGTCATATGCGTTTGAACCAAGGAAAACGTCTGAAAGTATCTCTAAAGATGCAAACCCCATAGAAGAAAATGTTTATTTAGAAACATTACCTATTGACATGACTTGGTGCCCGTTGCAAAACTGTATTCTTATGGACACACCGGCAGAATGTTTATGCTGCATAATGTACATGCATTTGTGCACAAAATACGCCAGACTGGACTTGCAGGATCCCACAGCCCTTATTTTTCATTATCTGCTTGGATAAAGAAGTTCTTGAAGTTGCACTTGATGTACTGGGTTGATCACTATGTTTAAAATCATAATCAGAAAAATTAAAAATTGTTGGAACTGTATTTTTCACCAAGCGGTTTGTTTTCATCATCTTGGCCACTCCATTGGAGTCAAATACAATTTTACTATGATAATCCTTGTCACAAATATGTGCACTACACACTGCGGTTCTTTTTCCAGGTAGTTTAGAACGCTTGCATTGTTGTATCCATTGCTTCATCCGTTTTTTGTCGTTGTGAGGAAATCGATGGAAGAGCACAGGTGGATTGGAATTTCGTGTGCTGTAATACAAATTTGTACATCCCGGAGCAAAACAATATGCTCCAATCACTCTTCCTTCCTTCTCAGTGGCTTAACTTTAGGCATTTTACAATATCTAATAAAAAGAACTAAATTGGAAAAGTGGTATATTCTTATTAACTTATTTGGGTAGTTAAGTAGAGATCTATTATATATATTCTTCACTTACGTATCTGAGTGCTTGCTGTGTACTTATTGTTGGACTACACATCGGCTACTGTGGATTAACTGGTTTATGCAATAAGTGGTATTCTCAACCAGTAGGCTAATGCTCAGTCAATAACAGCAGTCATTAAATGCACCACATACACAACAGCAAAACATTACACAAACAGCCAAGGTAAACCATGAAAGAAATAGGCTTTTCTCACCGCATAGTCTAGCCTCTGCTTGATGGCTGGTTTATTTCTATAAATTGCTGGCAGTTACAGTTTAATGCATTCTGTTCTAATTTTCGTGTTCTGTCTTCACTTTTATAATTTATGATATAAATTGCTAAGACTTATTATTCTAAAGTCATTTAAATACGAGACCTGTATACCTCAGCATTCAGCTTAGGTCCAGGACCGTGCAGGCCTTAATGACCGCGCTTAAAGTAAGCTGTCACCATGTACATTGGTTCAGTAAGACTATATGACAAGTGTTATGCTAAGTCTCCATAATAAAAACGAAAATACAACGCTCCTGCAGGCGCTTCTGTTACTAATTCACCTCTAAACTGGCACATGATTGTATACAATTCATATAGGCACGAAATCTCAACAACGTCAATGACGTAATACGGGAAATCCCCTAACATAAAATGAAATGCATATTTGCTCATAACTCTTTAACAAAAAAATATTGGAGGAAACTGATTTGATTTTTGAAATCAGCGTATTTTTTTCCATTTATTAAGATATTCTTAAAATCGACTTCAGTTCCCCTTTAACCAGTTTTTTTCCAGTAAGATTTGGAAACGTTTTCGCAATTTGGGTGATTCTGAAAAATCGTGCGACCATACGTATATTCAAACCAGTTAATAAAATAGGCTAAGTAATATTTGCAATGTATGGCATTCAAATCCATTGTAAAACTAGAGAGTGTCAACCACGTGTTTAACCATCACTATTTGTAAAACACATGTCGTATGCCATTTATTCATGGTACAGGGTCCCTAACCACATTTTGTATTTTATACGCTGTGTATGTAGTTATTGTTTCTGCAAGCATAAACTCATGGGTCCCATAGTTATTAAACCAAACTTCTTCTCTATGTGTAGGTAAAAAAGAACAATCGCGATAGATTTACAAAGATTTTATCACAAATGTTTTAAATTAAAGCTTTTTTTAAGTGCTGTATTGTGCACTTTCCATACACAAAGTTAGCTTCGTGACTCTGTTCTCTAACGAAGTAAGCAAAGTTTTTAAAACAAACTATCGCGTCTGTTTTGTCCTGTATACTCAGCGATTTGGATATCCATTTCTTTTTCAGTTCCAATGGCAGGATATCCATTTCTTTTTCAGTTCCAATTGTTGACCAGCGTCGATATGAAGCCTACAGAGTCTACCGCCGATTTTACTTTTCCAGGGATGCGCAGCAGTTTCGGAGCAGTACGGCCAATTTCTCCAGCGCTTCGTGGTCATCCGCGGGCACCCTCGGGAATTCATGCAACAAGCTCTCGCACCGTATTGCTATTATATGGGGTTAACCATATCTTTTGAATAACTCTTGCATGGTCGTTTCGTAGCCATCATCTTCGTAATTATCTACGGAGTTATGCTAATTTTCTAACAGACGGGCTCTGTGCAATGTTGGAGTAGGTATACTAATTTAAAGTGGTATACGTCTACTTCGTCGGAAATATGTAGCTGGTATCGGTTGACGAAGGACCAGTAGTCCATCGGATCTCCATCAAATTTTTGTACGATTGGTTTGGGTAGGAAGCGTTCACCTACCTCTTGGTGGTTTATGTGACGGAGTGGTAAATCTCGTCGGATACGAGTGGGTGACAGCTGTGTACGTCGTTGTTGATTGAGCATTGAGAAGCGATCATCATATCGGGACGGTCGGTTCTGATGCTGTGTTGTCACGAATTCTCTTTCGTCGTTCACCCGGATGTCGAACGGAAACGGTGGCAAATGACGTTCGGTCAAGGAAAGATGTGACAGAGCGCTGGGCGCACAACGGACAGGCGTGCAGAATAGAACGATGGTTGCTCTGCGGTCGGTGTTTATCATTGCGTGATTGTTCACCGGATTTAGTAGTGTCGTTGAGCCAGCATATTGGCGGGTTTGAACATCGTTGTGTCTGGCCTCAGGAATGGATGCTTCCTCCCATGCCCTAGCTTCAGCTTCAGCCAATTCTATTTTTCGCCGGGATTCACGGTCGGCAAGTTCCTCTTGTATTTTTTCAGCAAGTTCCGCTTTCAATTTTCTCTCTCTTTCGGCTGTTTCAGCGAGCAGTTTTCTTTCTTCTTTTCTCTCCAAGTCTTGTTGTCGCGCAAGTCTAGCTAGTTCAAGCTTAACCTTGCTATATTTTAGCTTAAAGCGGCGCATCGAGCTTGAGGTGCTTACATCACTTACTGATTCGTGTTTGTCACTGAGTGATGTGGTTGAGTTAGGTGGTGCTGGTGTATCTGACTGCTTGGCTTCTTTAATGTTGTCAAGCCATTGTTCTACGCGGTCTTCTCGTTGGTAACTATGGTCGAGAGGTGAGGTGCGGTCGATTGGATCAGTTTGCTCAGTTTGAAAACAATGTTACTTCCGCGGGTAAAGTAACGGGTTACTTAGGTTTGAAAATAATTCGTATCGATAAATGAACAGACAGTTTGTGTCCTCTAATTATAATTTGCGATCATGGTTGAAACGTTTGTAGATACGGAACGGAAGGTTGTTGGGACGATACGGTACAGAGATAATACGGGGAAGATACGGATTTCTGTA
>CH002829.1:142849-159576 GCA_000149265.1 Ciona savignyi | reverse complement strand
GACAGTTTTCAGCATTCTGGCATGGATGAAAGAAGTTTTATTGTACACAATAAAACAACACAAATTCAGTCATATGCGTTTGAACCAAGGAAAACGTCTGAAAGTATCTCTAAAGATGCAAACCCCATAGAAGAAAATGTTTATTTAGAAACATTACCTATTGACATGACTTGGTGCCGTTGCAAAAACTGTATTCTTATGGACACACCGCAAGAATGTTTATGCTGCATAAATGTACATGCATTTGTGCACAAAATAACGCCAGACTGGACTTGCATTACTAAAAGCCCTTATTTTTCAATTATCTGCTTGGATAAAGAAGTTCTTGAAGTTGCACTTGATGTACTGGGTTGATTACTATGTTTAAAATGATAATCAGAAAAATTAAAAATTGTTGGAACTGTATTTTTCACCATCATCTTGGCCACTCCATTTGAGTTTTCATCATCTTGGCCACTCCATTGGAGTCAAATACAATTTTACTATGATAATCCTTGTCACAAATATGTGCACTACACACTGCGGTTCTTTTTTCAGGTAGTTTAGAACGCTTGCATTGTTGTATCCATTGCTTCATCCGTTTTTTTTGTCGTTGTGAGGAAATCGATGAAAGAGCACAGGTGGATTGGAATTTCGTGTGCTGTAATAGGAATTTGTACATCCCGGAGCAAAACAATATGCTCTAATCACCCTTCCTTCCTTTTCAGTGGCTTAACTTTAGGCATTTTACAATATCTAATAAAAAGAACTAAATTGGAAAAGTGGTATATTCTTATTAACTTATTTGGGTAGTTAAGTAGAGATCTATTATAGGCCTATATATTCTTCACTTAGGTATATGAGTGCTTGCTGTGTACTTATTGTCGGACTACACATCGGCTACTGTGGATTAACTGGTTTATGCAATAAGTGGTATTCTCAACCAGTAGGCTAATGCTCAGTTTCAATAACAGCAGACATTAAATGAACAACAGCAAAACATTATACAAACAGCCAAGGTAAACCATGAAAGAAATAGGCTTTTCCCACCGCATAGTCTAGCCTTTGCTTGATGGCTGGTTTATTTCTATAAATTGCTGGCAGTTACAGTTTAATGCATTCTGTTCTAGTTTTCTTGTTCTGTCTTCACTTTTATGATTTATGATATAAATTGCTAAGACTTATTATTCTAAAGTCATTTAAATACGAGACCTGTATACCTCAGCTTTCAGCTTAGGTCAAGGACCGTGCAGGCCTTAATGACCGCGCTTAAAGTAAGCTGTCACCATGTACATTGGTTCAGTAAGGCTACATGAAAAGTGTTATGCTAAGTCTTTATAAAAAAAACGAAAATACAACGCTCCTGCAGGCGCTTCTGTTACTAATTCACCTCTAAACTGGCACATGATTGTATACAATGCATATAGGCACGAAATCTCAACAACGTCAATGACGTAATACGGGAAATCCCCTAACATAAAATGAAATGCATATTTGCTCATAACTCTTTAACAAAAAAATATCGGAAGAAACTGATTTGATTTTTGAAATCAGCGTATTTTTTTTCCATTTATTAAGATATTCTTAAAATCCACTTCAGTTCCCCTTTAAAACACGTCAGTGAAAAAATGGATATAAATTAATAAATATAGCGGACGCGGCCGCCAAACCTACGTGAAAGAACAATCAATAAACGCATATGTTCTCTAGTTATCACACCGAAGACTTTTTCCACGTGCAGTTAAAAACTAACATTCGTGTGAGATTTACGAACATTTCACCATATATGTTTTATTTAAATTAAAGCATATTGTCAAGCGCCGCAGTGAAAATAAGCTATATTCCTAAAACAGTCCGATTTAGTTTTACACGGCTACGTTTCAGTACATAAATTTACATTTAAACATATCGGGGTCATGATATCTATCAATTCCTAAAGTTTCAATCCGATTTGACGATTCCTTGTTGGAGATGTCGGGGTGATATGGCATGTCTGTTACAATCATGATTTAGAAACAAATAAATATCAATCCTTTTCTAAGTGACTTGGCTGGAGATAAAACAAAATCACTGCACGGGGATGACCACTCTTTTTACCATAAGAATAAACGGTCTAATGATACCCATGTTACTTGTCTATCCCAGATCTTTAATTCTTACAGCACAATCGGTCATTTCCGTCAAATTTCTTGACCAAACCGGGAAATCTACAAAAATCCTGATATATCCACCGAAGAATACCACCGTAATATGTGTTTAAACTCCCCTGTACGGTCTCTTTAATGGTGCAACCTAAATTTGCACCGATTCCTTAACAGTGTGACAAGAATATAGCAAGCATATCTTATTAATAAATAGTCAAAACGCGACTGAACTTGGAAACTCTAAACCAGAGATCTCTTGTTCGTTGATGGTTGGATTGTTTATTTGGGTTGTACGATTTTCTGTTGCAATTTTGTACTTAAATACACACGTAATAATTATTAATAAATAACCAGCTTACCTAGTGTCTACGCGTAGATTAATAAAAAATCAGTATACACACGATGTTAGAAGAAGAATCAGTAGAAAAGAAAAAAACACGAGGTTCACGCAATTATAGAACTATTCATCATTACGCAAAATGACATCACAATAGTTAAAAAAAATGTTGTTATCCCTAAAACATTAGGATTTACAGATTTATATCGCCTTTTTTGTGACACCATTGTTATCTTCTGCCTCGTGCAAAAAGTTTAAACTTTTTTAAAAATAGCTGTAAGATATCTCACCTAATTTGACCTGTGTAATATGCTTTAATATTTATTTTTTAGTATATGTATAGAAGTAAAGTTACTATGTAAAACATTTAAATGCCTTATGTTTGCTAATAACTTAACATAGAAGTAAAACATAAGTCTAAGTTGGAAGTATGTTTTGGCACTGCTTGAGTTTAGTCATCAAATCGAAGATATTGAAAAGCAATTCAAGGCTGTCGGTATGAAAGGCAATGAAAGCTATTTTTTGTAAGTGTAATATAGTAACATCTGTAAGATTTTGTTAAAGTCGTTTGATGCTTGAGTTTTGTGTAAAATTCATTGTTTGCCCCTGATATTAGACCTAGAAATCCCAATATTTCAACGTTGTTTGTTACGTCATCAAGTACTTGCCTAATTTAGCATATTGCCTCGTGTTATTGTTTTTTACCACCGAAGTACCGAAAGTTTAACTGAAATTATTGGTACTGAAGCTGATTGATTTAATTTACTAATTCGACATAATTGCGGATATCAGTTGGTAAGCAGCGTTTTTTTGATAATCAGTTGGTAAGCAGCGTTTCGTAACTTCTACTGTTCTTTTATATTTCTGAGGGTTTTTTGGACGTATTTAAAAGAGTTAATACGAAAGCAGTGTCAGCTAAATGATAGTTTAAAGCAGGGGCGTGCAACTGTTTTGCGCAACGGGCGACAACGTACAAGTATAGAGATACTGCGGGCCAACGGGCCATACCATCGAACTACTTATAATTATTTATGACGACTTTGCTTTTTCGGCAATTGCTTCAGTTATCTTAAAGCCATCTTAAAGTTTTGTAACTAACTCAGTGTCCTTTTTGTAACCATGAATGAAATACATCTTGCTGTTTTTGGCAAATCAGGCAAACTACAATTTGATTGTGTTACCCAATGAAGTATTTTACACAGTAATATCACGGAACATTGCCAGAAAATGGCAGTTTTCATACAATGTACATTATGCTGTAACAATGGGAGTTCGTCACAGTACTATACAGACGGAATTTAATAGCAGTTTAATGTATCTTTATACTGTAGTCAAAAACGCCAATAATGCCGTTACAATTAAGAGAAAGTTTTTTAATGAATAGGCTACGAAGCATAAAGTGTGTAGCGGGCCACGTAAATAGGTACCGCGGGCCGTGCTGTGGCCCGCGGGCCGTATGTTGCACGCCCCTGGTTTAAAGCTTAATATGGACTAGGAGGGTTTGAAACTGAAGGCCGAAAAGACAAGGCTGAAAGCCAAACAAAAGAAGTTGTATATATATATTTAAGTTTTAAACTCTTAATAAAGATGTAATAATTACTAAAATTCCACAGCAGCTGCCTAACAGAATCGAGCTACACACAAGCCACAAAGACAAATATTTTTTTATCACGAGCACGTTCATACCGGTAAGTTCTAAGAGAATCTCTAGGTCTAACGCATTTTTACGTGTAAGCTTGATGCGCCCTTTACACAGCATTGCAACCATAGAGATACTGTACTTATATACACTAGATAGTACGGGAGCCCGTAGGGGTCAACATAGCTGGAAAAATAACCAATTTTCTTCTATATAGCAATGATCTATGTATATTTCCATGAAAGAAAATGGACGTCTGCCGGGCACATTGTGGTGGGTGTGGTCAGGGGGGACGTAAGGAGGAGACCCACAAATTGAGCTAGATTAGCTCCAAAGGTAACCCGACGAAACATATTGGAAAATGTTCGGCATATCCCATGGTATCATGAATGGCCATTGCCAGACATTTCAAGTGGTGGAAAGTGCCCGCCAGACCCACATAACTAGTACCCAAAAATTGAGCTAGATTAGCTCATGAGGTAACCCGATGAAACTAAATGAAAAATGTTCGTCATGGTCTACGGTTTCGTAAATCGCCCATGCCAGACGATTTAAGTGGTGGACCGTGCCTGCCAGACGCCCCCAAATGCCCCATGTTCCAAAAATTGAGCTAGGTTAGCTTGTAAGGTAACCTCACGAAACACATTGGAAAATGTTCTGCATATCACAAGATATCATGAATGGCTATTGCCAGACATTTCTAGTGGTGGGTAGTGCCCGCCAGACCCACATAACTAGTACCCCGAAATTAGGCTAGATTAGCTCATGACGTAACCCGATGAAACTAAATGAAAAATGTTCGTCATGGTCTACGGTTTCGTAAATCGCCCATGCCAGACGATTTAAGTGGTGGACTGTGCCTGCCAGACGCCCCCAAATGCCCCACGTTCCAAAAATTGAGCTAGATTAGCTTGAAAGGTAACCTCACGCAACATACTAGAAAATGATCGGCACAGTCGAGGGTATCATAAATGGATATAGCCAGATATATCTGGTGGTGGGTAGTGCCCGCCAGACCCCTATAACTAGTAGACTACCCCAAAATTGAGCTAGATTTGCACATGCGGTAACCCGATGAAACCAAATAAAAAATGTTGGGCAGGTTTTAAGGCATCGTAAATCGCAAAAGTGATATGTGAATTTAATAATTTGATAGCCAAACAGAGTAACGAAGTATTTTAATGATGTTCACAAAGCAACGTAGGCTAATGTTCCGTCATTGACTAAATCATTCCTGTTCTTCTTCCTCATCCGCATCTGAGTCCGAGTCTTCGCTCCACGCTTCGTCAGTTATTTCTATTATTAACTGACTGTCGGTTTCTGCAATATCTTCTGCATTTCTATCTTCAAACAACCTGTCGGGTATACTAGAACCCTGAAGCCAGATTGGCACAAAAATACCGTTCTCCACACACTATCCATAGTCGGTTGGAACTAACCCATTCGTGGGAGATGCTGTCGCAGCACGTATCCACAATCCTGTAATGTACTTCGCTCGTTGGATCTTCATCTCGAGAGTTCGGATGCAGTAAAGCACAGTCGACTCGTTTAATGTTTGCCAGTGGATTCCCCTAAAAGTCAATCAACCCGTGTTGTTACATTCGTTGTACGATATTTAAGAACCGGTGATATGAAATTAACGCATTTTGTACCGCGATTACCTGATCAAGTTTGCCGTTCATTTGTAGAAGTTTGTTGTATCGTGCTTCATTGACATCACGAATTTCACTCTGTCCATACAAGCGACAAACAAACTCGGATGCGACATCAAAATCAATTCTCTGAACCTCTCCCATACCGATAAAAAGATTAACGTAACAACCACTTTTGTCTCTCCCAAGGAGATCAAATGGTTTACTTTTGCCTTTCCTAAACAAAAAGAACAAATTGTAAATTAAGCCATGCTCTCATACAAACATTTTGTGCTTACCTGTAAAAGGCCGAAGTGAAATCACATCCAGTAAATGCATGGTATCCAGGGAGTGCTCTTGAAAGTCCAGGTTGGCGTTCATCAAGAACATGAACAATGTTAGTCACGTTGATAAACCTCCTGCTTTTTCATATTCCACAATCCGTTACAATGTTGGCTCTACACCGGACTTCTTTGCGTTGCGCTCCAAGAGCACCAATTAATATCACCAAGACGTCTGTGTCGGATGCCCGCACTATAATATGTCCTGCTGTTGTTTTGGCAATATGAAATGCAATCAGCGTATCCGCCTCTTCATGGTCGGCTTGAAGGTGTACTGGATTGGTTACATTGATATGATGTTGTCTGTCGGGAACGTATTGGAAGCACTCGCCACCATAGGAAGCAATCAAGGTCTTCCTACTAAACAGGTGCCAGTTGTAATCTTTTCCCCACTCTTGTAAAAGAAACTTGGTTAGTTCGTTTTTGAATTTTCCATTAGTGAGAAGCTTTTGTCCGCGCTGCCTGATAGTCTGATTTGGTCCGGTAATCACATATGCTGAACCAACTGCACCTCGCAACCTTTTCTCACTTTCTTTTATGGAGCACTCAAGGTACTTGTCGAGACAAACATGTGCCTCATTGGCCCTTCCGGAAAAACACCACTGAGAGAATATAGTGCGCAATTGATGCATATAATGCTCCAATGTTCGTTTGCGAAAAAACAGAATGCAAAAGAAGTCCTCCGTCATATACCTGTAAATAGGTCGTCGGTAAATCCGCTTCGGTGAATATTTCTGTGTGAAGTGATTCGAGTTTTTTTTAACAATGGGATAGGATATAACATTCCGTAGGTCAAATGCTGTCTTCTCTGCTACAACTACAATCATACGCAGAAACATGTCTCTCGGCAGTTGTTTTTGTCTTCTGCGAGGATGGTACTTTGGCCTGTTGCTTCAAGTTCTGAGAAGCGAAGTTTTGTACAGGGTTTCACAAGAAATCGATTGCTGTTGGAGTTCCATTCATGTTGAAATTTCTCTTTTTTATCCTGTCCTCTTCTCAGCGTATTGGTTACATGACCGGTAGCAATATTGACTAAAGAAATTGGAGCATCTTCTGCAAATGGATTTCCGAATAGGTCAACTTTTGCACTCAGTGCCCCCATATGACAGTTGTCATTTTTTATTCTTGAGGGACGGCATTGAGCTGCTGCACTTTCCCCAAATTCAAGTCCGGTTAATTTTCTAAGCTCTGTGACTGCCATAGACCGCTGTGTCATAGTCAATGACCAACGGCGCATTGCGTTCACAGAATTTCGAAACGATTCCTTTCATTGTTGATGCAGAATCACGATTAACTGTCTGCTCCAAAGAGAGATTAACAGCTGATTTGCTATAATCTTTTGATGTGCGTCTGATGGAAAAGGCACCGTTTTGTAATATCTCGCGCACCTTTGGGTATAAACTCTTCAACTTCCGGAGGAAAAGTGTGCCCCATCTGGCGTAGTTTGGACGGTTCAGGGCGAAGAACACATCCAACATCTGTGGAAATACATTTACATATCCGTCGACGTTATTGGTCTTTACACATCTCTGCAGTTCTCTGTGAAGTCGATTGATCAGATAGATGTAAATGGCCCAGTATTGTGCTGTTGATCCAAGATTTCCGTCGAGAATCGTTTGAAAGTAGTTCTCATAAATCCTCAGATGCGGGGTAACAACTGGATGCGATAGATGTTCTTTTGCTAGTATTGGGTCCAAAGGTACAGTAGACATAACTTGTTGGAAGGAATCAAAGTCGTCTTGGGATATTTCAAGAAGAAATCGTTTGTACATTCTGTTCTAAGACATTAGCAAGCAGCTCATGAATACGCGTGCATCTGTTGTAAAACCTCCCCTTGATAAATCCTACCATTGAACCTTCCGCCAAAATGTCGGCTTCGGTGAGAACATATTTAATTCCACTTTCATTTATAAGTGTACCAACTGCTCCGTAGAAAGCTAACTCAATGTGAAAGCTCCCTAACATTATCAACAGTTTGTCAAATATGGAAGTTTGGATGGCTTGTATGGAGTAAGCTTTTAATGCAACGGCCAAGTCGTAAGTAACAACTGCAAAATCCTGGCCAGTCTCCTTTGCAACGTTCATGGTCCGGATCATGGTCTCCCTCACTACATCATTGTTGGTTGGTGATTTCGATATCGGATCCATATAACAAATTCGCTGAAGGGGTAATTTATCCTGAATGTAATTGCTCATGAATCCAGCATGTAAAGGTGTACTGTCTTCCCTCGAACTCCAGAACCAATATAAGTCCAATAAATTTAACCTAATGTTGTAGCCGTCATCGCTTTCTAGCTGTGTACTGGATACATCGGTATCAACATGAGCTGCTGTGGTAAGACTAAGGAAATTGGCTTTGTGTATAGATTTCCCGAACGGGGGTATCTCGCGTTTATTTCTTACAAAACTGCGTCGGTGTCTAATCTCTCGAAACGCAACTATGGTAGTATTGGTATGTTGGTCACCTTGGATGACATTCTGGTGCGTGTGGCCAACAGTCGCGTACAATGTTCCTTTTCTATCTAAAGTTTCTATGTTTGCGTCATTGTTATCCCAAACACAGGCTTTGCTAAGTTTAGATCAAGGCAAATCCCATCTGGCGCATCATGTGTGTCACCTTCAACTGAATACGCCAATTCAGTTTCAAGGCCCTTTACCTCACTGTAGCTTATGCAGTGTCCTGATCTGTTCAGAATTTGCATCACCAGCTTTGAACCTGTGAGGGATGCAAGCCCGAGGCCCATAGCTGTGTGCTTCCATGGCTTTACGGTGCCGTTAGTGACGTTAAAAATCCGATGCCATTGAAGTGATTTTTCTGTCGATCGTTTCCCTACGTGTGCCACCAAAACTTGGTGTCACACCACCAAGAAGACTTCTGAAAAACAAGTCAACTTGTTCTGGTATTTCTGAAGAGCATTCTTTCAAGTTTTGGAGAGTTGCATGATTCGGATTCTTGGTCTTTGGAAGTTGCATAATTAGCGATCGAAGATAGAGAGCGGCACATCTTAACTTATTATCCTCTTCATGCCGTTTTGAATCTTTATGTAAACGAGACCCTTCTTTTAAAAGAGAAGAGCTGTGGATAAAGTTGGCTTTCCGTTGATCCGCTAATATTATTTTGATTTCTTCTTTAAAAAAATCTTTTACTTTTCTGATAAAATTTTGAGTTGTGTAGGTTCGAATATCTGCCCTATCTCCTCCACAACTATTATACTCATATTTGTACATGGCAAGTAAATCAGCCACTAAAATACACTGTCGCCTTTCTATGACCTCAGTCTCGATAAATAAACACAGGCATTTAAATGCTTTCTTGTGGAATTAGAGAGATGATTTTTCTTCAGTAGGCTTAGATTAAGTGTCAGGTTCTCTTAGGAACGCAAGGCGACATGACTTGTGGTATTCTACTTCTTTGGTGATTAGGTCTACTCCACTCCGAATTATACTCTTGATTCGTTCATTTTTAGAGACACTCGCCCGTTCACAAAGTGATTCACAACCGGCAACCGTCGCTATTTTTTGTCGAGGTTCTTCTTTCCTATTTTTCTTTTTGCGGCTTTTGCCACAGAAAATACAAGACCCTTTCAACATGCCCTGTCTGTCGCACTTTGAAAAGACATTACTACACCGTGTCGTGATGCAAGTGCTTTTTGCAGCTGGGTTATCGTTAAGTGAAGTGGGTTCTTTTGGACGTTTTACTGCTGTATAGCACTTGTGACAAGCAGGATGATAGCTGAGAGTAGAACTATTATCACAAAATGTTTCGTGTGATATCAAAGTACTTGTCCGATTTTAATTTTTTACGCAAAGCAGCAGCATTACTAATGGTTTTCCATGTTTTCACATTTACCTTTTGAAGCTGACTTTCCACTTCTGTTGACTCCTTACAAATGTAGCACTTTGATACGTCTTCGACGTCAGTGTTCTGGACTATAAATAGAGTCTGATGCTGTGACATAACAATCAACTGTTTATACGACCATTTGATACAAAGCTTAGCCTTACCGTGAGCTACAACAATTACGACAAACTAAACTAGTTGAAAAACACATCTTACTACCGCTAAAACTGAGACAAGAAATCGATAACAAAAAATAGTGCAGTTATTATGTCATAATGGCGGATGACTACGGGCGGGAAATTGTCCGATGCAGATAAGTAAATCGTTTACATAGGGGAGCGTTTTAGTAATTATACAAGTTGACCCCCAAGCTGTTCTTGGTTCATTTTATGTTAGGATATATATGCCAGGCACATTCCATCACTAAAAATGTCTAGCAGTGGAGATTTATGATGCTTTAAATCCTGCTCAACATTTTTTATTTGGTTTCATCGGGTTCTACTTCAACTTTGGGATAGGCTACTAGGTATGTGGGTCTGTCGGGCACACCCAACCACTAGAAATATCTTGCAATAGTTCATTAATTATACCCTGGGCTATGTCAGACATTTTTTAATATGTTTCGTGAGGTTACCTTTTGTGCTAAATTAGCTCAATTTTTGAAACATGGGACATTTTTAGGGCGTCTGGCAGGCAGAGTCCACCACTTAAATCGTCTGGCATTGGCGATTTACGATACCGTAGACTATGACGAAAATTTTCATTTAGTTTCATCGGGTTACCTCATGGGCTAATCTAGCTCAATTTTGGGGTCTAGTTATATGGATCTAGCGGGCACTTCCCACCACTTAAAATGTCTGGCAATAGCCATTCATGATACCCTGGGATATGCCGAACATTTTCCAATATGTTTCGTGAGGTTACCTTACAAGCTAATCTAGCTTAATTTTTGGAACATTGGGCATTTAAAGGCGTCTGGCAGGCACAGGCCACCACTTATATCGTCTGGCATTGGCGATTTACGATACCGTAGAGTGTAGACCATGACAAACATTTTTCATTTAGTTTCATCGGGTTACCTCATGAGCTAATCTAGCTCAATTTTGGGGTACTAGTTATGTGGGTCTGGCGGGCACTTCCCACCACTTGAAATGTCTGACAATGGCCATTCATGATACCATGGGATATGCCGAACATTTTCCCAATATGTTTCGTCGGGTTATCTTTGGAGCTAATCTAGCTCAATTTGTGGGTCTCCTCCTTACGTCCCCCTGACCACATCCACCAAAATGTGCCCGGCAGACGTCCATTTTCTTTCGTGGAAATATACATAGATCATTGCTATATAAGAAGAAAATTGGTTACTTTTCCAGCTATGTTGACCCCTACGTGCTTCCCGGACTAAGAGTGGCCTTTATTAAATAATTGATAATGCTACATTGTTGTAAAATGAATGCATTTGCCGGGCAATGGCTGTGTTGCCATACAAATAATGGTTTTATTTTTTTATAATTGTTATTTAACTGAACGTACTTTTAAAGCTGAGTTTTAAGAAAAAAAATAATTATATATAGTACCAAACTTTATTTCCCGTATATTTAAGGAGCAATATGTATTAAACTTTGGCATTTTAATGCATCATATTTATTAAATAAAATTACATGCGCAACACTAGACCAGACGACATTCAAGTCGTCAACCATTTCTTCGTGTGAAAAAGTCCACAGAAACGTTTAAAGTTGTAGCCTACTTTAATACCTACGTACCACGAGGTCCGACACTCTCTTTGAAATACACACCGGATATATATACCCAATGTTACTGTAATTGACGCAAACGGCACTTTACGCTGCCACGTTACATTATATAACTGTACCAACAGTAGCGCGTCGGACCGTCAGCAGGAATGGTGCAAGATCGAAACCTGCCGATGCTAGTTGCGTGTAACCCAACAATGGGCGCGTGGGTCCATTAAATAAGAATATCCTATCCCCGTTAAACTTAAGCTTACACTTTTACTTTTAGAAAATGATACCAGTACGGTTAGTGGATATGGTTATTTCTTGTTCTGCGTGGGGCTGCACAAAACGTCAAATCAAGACTACAACGTGGTGTTTTCATAGGTACATTGTTTAACGCATAATAATATACAAATATACCACATACACGAAGTTAAACTGCACCACTTTAAATTCAGATTACCAAAAAATAAAGAGCAACGGGAACAATGGCTGGTAGCACTTAAAAGAGAGAAATTCTTCCCAACAAAGTATTCATATATATGCTCGGAACATTTTGTTGCTGACGATTTCTATGGTAGAGTGCGAAAACGACTTACAGCTTGGGGCAGTGCCATCAGTATTCAGTTTCCCGGAGCATCTTCAGTCAGTAAGTCATTTTTTACCAGTACTCCAGCCTTTGGGCAAGAGATTAGTGACGTTAGTTGTAGTAAGCTTAAATATTTTTTCCCCCCCCCAAAAAAAAAAAAGAAGGGAGATCGGCTAGCTAGTCGAGCTGTGGTACCTGAAAAAAAAAATTCAAATTTATACAGAGTCATAATGTTTTAAAAGAACTACTGTAATACTGGTATAGTCCAAAACAAAAGATAGAAAACATAAAACGAAAGTTAATCAAAATAAGAAAAAAGTGTTACTTGTGCAGAAATGCAGGGCTACAAAACAAGTTAAAGGTTTGAAAGAGCTGTTAGTCAAAGCCAAAAATAAAAAATACTTATAAGACAAGCCAATTCATTCGAAAATACCTAACATTACCACACCCAAGAACTTTGTCAAAGTGGTTATCTGTCTTTAAAGGTAATGCTGGAATTACTGCAGAATCCATTGAAGCCATTGAAAATAAGCAAGCCAAGATGGATTACACATTATATTATTCACTCATATTGGATGAAATGGCAATCAAAAAGCAAGTGGAATGGAATGGAAAGGAGTATACAGGATTTATAAACTTAGGAGAAAATTTAGATGACGATTCGCTACCTGTTGCAGCAAACGCCCTTGTGTTTGTGGGCTCGCGGTTTTTACAAGCTGATTGCTTGAGCGTTGGCTGCCTTACGGTCTCTCGCGAGCTGCGCAGCGGAAAATCTACTTTCCACAGAACACCCACCAAATAATATGGCAGTCACGATTTGTACAGTCTTAATCTCAAACTCGAAGTCTATAACTCTTGATTCACTTTAGTTGTATTCTGCGTCTCATTCAATATACGGTTTATTCGCGACTCAAGTTACTTAGTACGTCATTCAGCATGACGCCAGTTGTATAGTCTAATACTACGTTTCCATGTCCATTTGTGTACTGCGCCTGAAAGCATAGCCTGTTGGAATAGACCGCCTGGCCGATCAGGCGCAAAACCCCTCGCGTTTCCATGTCCGCTTAGTCCACTTTTCAGGCGCACCGTGATCACTCAAGCGCGTCGCAGGGAAGAACGCATTTCTATTTTTAGTCTGCTGTGTGTTGTGTTGATAGATCTAACTGTTACATGTTTATGGCCTAAAAAACCAAAAAATGCCGAGAACTGAATTATCTGTAGAAGCAGTTGCACTTGCAACAATTATACTGCAACTGATTTTGACGATTATCATGATTGAGCAAAAGAAAATGAAGAAAATGCAAAAAACATGTCTGTTGTTAGCACTTGGAATTTTGGGCAAACATGTCCCTAGGCCTCACAAAAAAAGAGATTTCTGGATGCTGCAAAGGTAAATTGACCAATCTGCTGTTGTCTTGTGTGCATACCATATTAACATTAATGCGATTAGGCCATATAGGATTACCGGTACTGAGAATAATGTTTTATGTGTACCTTGATGAACTCCATTTTTGATTGTTTAATTTTGTTTAACCCAGTTCGGTCAATTCCCCGGAAAAGTTGTCAGGCTAGACCTACTGTGTAGTGTACATAACAGATAATTAAATTACAGGTCAACAGACTGATGGGACACAATTGTGAAGAATTTTAATGACTCTGACTGGAAAACATCAGTCCATCGGTGTCTTCACAGGTAACCTATAAACACTTTTTTTGTATATAGTTATGTGTGATGTACTGTATGTAGCCTACCCATGAATTTTCCTTTTAGGTTTTGTCGAGCACTATGCAAAAAGTGCACAGTTTATATACCTCCCGGATTCCAACAAGGCGCAATGCATTGAAACCAATATCACAAAATATATTGATGGATGTCATATCCATAATACAAGCAGAAATATTAAATGATGTATCATACATTTATATTCATGTTGCCCATGTTTCTTAGATTTAGAGACATATCTGTCAAAATGCCCGGCCAGTGTACATGATGCATCGGTGCTTAAATGGTCCAATTTGTATAGAAAATACCAGCCTTCCAACGGTATGTATTCATGTCAGTTAATTTAGTTTCCTAGTGATGTAAAACCTTAATTATATCATACAGGAAACCATACCAACAACAACGAAATGAAGTGATGATTGTTTGGGATTCCATGGCTGGGGTTATTACCATGGCTGACGAGGCCCTACACCGGTTCTACTCTAACCGAAAATTTTAACCATCATCACAGCAGTGAGAGAATAGTTGTGGAGAATGCCTTTGGGAGGTTGAAAGCCAGGTGGCGGATTTTAAAAAGGCAATTACATGTTGATGTAGAAGGAGCTCCATACATTATTACAGCTTGTTGCAACCCCAGTTCCTCAAAGTTCCTCGTCGCAGCTAAGTGCTGACAGTCATATACGCCAAATCATTGCGGATTATTTGTTCATTGAAATGTAGATTTGTTTTTATTCGTTTTTGAATTTTTAATAAACTTAAAATGAATAAAAATAGTGAACGCAACATACGTATGAAACCGAAGAGAACAGAACGCAAAAACGACAGAAATGAATAAAAACACAACATAACAAACAAACTAAATAGTGAATGCAATATTAAACTTAAGATGGATTCCTTTTCAACGATGCAGTCAACACGTCTGCAAGTTGTGCAATGGCATTCACCATAGCAGTATATTCGCAGAGCTTCTTGCTTCTGACTCTCTCAAAAGTTGGAATACTTCGTCAAAATTGCGAGATTCCCGGTCCTGTTGCGCTAAGGCAAAATTTTTCAACAACTACTGTTGTGTACCTGATACCGGTATTCTTCCAGTTTTCTGGGCACGTGATGTGACTAAAGTTTCCGGGGCAGAAGATTCCTCAACATGCCGTGTGGCTGGGATATCCGGGGCAGAGGATTCCTCAAGTTACCGGAATATCCAGCACGATAGATTGCTCAGCATGCGGTGTGGCCAGGGTGTCCAGTTCCATGTCCTGGTGGTCTGGTGCTGTGGCCAAGACTCCAGGCAGTGTTTTTTTGGGGGGGCATATCAGGCCATAAACTGCTACTAGTCTTCTAAAAAATGAATTAAGCAATTGAGGCTAGCATATTTGCCCAAGCTAAACCATTGGGCGACTTATATTAACTTAACAGCCCAGTCATTTTTACTGTAGGCCTCATATCAGGATTTGAACTGCTACTCGTCTTCTAAAAATTTAATTAAGCAATTAAGGCTAGTCTATTTGGTCAAGCTAAACCATTTGGCGACTTTAGCTTGACAGCCTAGTCTATAAACCTTATGCCTCATATTAGGATGTAATCTACTACGCTACTAAAAAAGTTACTTTAGGTTTTAAATCTAACTATCACCATCGCCCATACCCTAGCAGTGTTGAACTGCACAATACTCCGCACAAATCACTAATTTCCAGTTGCAGCGTGTTGTTTGAAATGTTTCGGTTGAGTGCGTTCAGGCGCATAATACTGCGCCTGAACTCGACTGGGCAACCTCTCCGGGACCGCCTGACCGATTCTCCGTCAGGACAAGTACTGCGCCTCAATTTTGAAGTCACGTGGTCCCGTCAGGCGCGATGACGCACTTCAGGACAAGTACTTGTCCTGAAGAGTGGACATGGAAACGTAGTATAAGGTACGTTATACAGCATGACGCAAGTTATCTCAAATACGTTATTGTAGGTTATAATGGGTTATATAAATTTCCAGAATATATAGGGAATTTACAAGGTGCGAAAAGTTTACGTGCGAGACGTTTCACATCTGCACGTTTGACTAACTGTGGGGAATTAGGTGAAAAAACTATGTTAATGATTTAAACGGCAAAAATACAAAAGCCCCGTAGCCTACAAGGTGATAATTACGTACAAAGTAATAAAACACGTGAAAAAAAACATCAAACGCAAAACAACGACGTTTAAAGTATAAAATATTTTATACATAAATTAAAACAAATATGTATTATATTAGAGGTGCCACATGTTTATGCTGGTTCCAATTAATGCAAACTGAAAAATTCCAATAGCTTATTGCTTCACTGATGGCTTGTCTGGGAAAACTCTTGCAGAATTAGTGCAGAAGATGTTGTCCTGCCTGAATGACAATGATGGCTGTGGGAGCAACCAGAGTATGTTAAATGAATTAGGAGTACCTGTGAGATATCCAATCAAGCAAAGTTATTTTTTTCACCCAGATAATCCCAATCAAAAAATCTCTGTCTTTTTAGATAATTGTCATATGTTTAAGTACCCTATATTATATTTATAAATGCATTTTACAGTAAATGTATACTTTTTATTTTAATATTTAATGTAGTTTTTAACCAGTTTTAGTTTATGTAAAAGTGCGTACCGGTTCTCCGGTCTAGCTTACTCTAAGGTGAATTAAAAAAGCTTTTTTTTTATATTAAATAGGTTTAAAACTGAATTAACAACTGATATATATCAGCAAAGCATGTATATTAATTAGAAAACAAATTCACTGCACATAT
>CH002829.1:110091-135613 GCA_000149265.1 Ciona savignyi | reverse complement strand
TGTCTGAACCCAGCGGATTAATGGGTTCTACCAAAATTAAAGAAACTTGTCTATTATATACAACACACTGCAATAGCTCCGGTAATCCGACGATGGGCGCGAGGTGATCTGACGATTGCCCGTGTTATAACCCCTTTGGTTTTTCCATTTACGGGGATAAACATGAATATCATATCTTATCCTATCCCATTCTATTCCTGTTATTATGAGGCGCTGAAGACAACCTATTACTATTTTGTATGCGGTTAAGTTTTTGGGGATTTATCGAAAATGTTTTTGGCAGGTCAGGGGTATTTTTTTCTTTTTTCCGGATCTTTTTTCTTGACATTGAAATTAACCATCAATTTGTGGTGGCTTAAAGTCTTTAGATATTTTATACATGTGTTGATAGTGTATTCTATTTGCTAATTAATTTTATATTTTAGGGGATTCATGTGGTAAATCGGGGTATATACAGAGTTCAATTGTTCTTTTCTTCGTTTAGTTTATTTATCTTCAACTTTTTTTTACAATTTTAGTGAACTGGTTCCCAAATATTGGCTGCTAAAGAATAATCGCCGTTATAAAGTAAAATAAAAATAGAAGGTAAATTCAAAATGCGTTCCTTTGAAGTAAAGGGAACCTATAATGATTGTGAGCAAAATGACCTAATTAGCAGTATGGTGTGGCTCTATGCAAGTTTAAAGACAAGTTTAAGAAAGGGTACAAAAATACATGTATATACACATTTTATAATAAAACTGTTTTCTTTTAAATTTAACAAAATTGTACGTAATATTTGCAAGATTAATAAATAATTAGTATACTCTATCCCTGGATATAGTTAGTACTTGCGACAAAGCTTAACTTTACCGATACAGGTATTTAATTAAAGTCCGATCAGAACATATTGTCAAAATGGTTTAAACAATACAAACTTACCTCTGCAGTTACTGTATAGGTACGAATGAAGAGCGGTGTTGAGTGGAACTCTGTCAAACGCCACTAAATCTTCACTCGGTATTAATTTATCATCAGAAAACACAATAGAACCGTTCTTGTATTGACCTGTATAAATGTATTTTTTAAAGTGGTAATTTGACTCGATCTCGAAGAAGGATAAACACAAGAAAAATCACATACGTTCTAGGTTTGCTACATTTCCCTAATGTATTTATGAGTCCAATATGAAAAAATGGGACACATATAGTTTTTGTCCGTTTTTTTAAACCAAAACGATAGTTTTTGTAAAAAAATAGCTTTTGGGGGCATAGCGCTTGAACGACTGGTCCAATTTTAATTTTGGTTGGATGTAAGTGACTTGTTCAAATGTAAGTGCATTAGCCTGTGATTCAACACTTAAAAGAAATAAAAAAAATTATATAGAAAAATACCATAAAAATAAGATTTTGTCCTGAAATCATAATTGGGCCGGGCATGCCATGTCGCCCGACATCTACCAAAAAGAGTAATAAAATCTCAATAAAAATTGTGATTTATTAGACAATATGGTTAAGAAGTGCATAATTCATAATTTTGGGTGATAAATCCAGGGGAAATCCCCGGAAATTTTAAAAACCATAACGGTATTTTGTTTTAAAATAGAGTATTTTGGGGTATAGCGCTAGAACAACTGCTCCATTTTTAATTAGATTTGATAAAATGTAAGTGCATTTAAGAATTGTTTGATAACATGAACATGGATAACAAGATTGATACCTCATGGACCCATGGGTTTTTGCTTGCAGAAACAAACTACAAACTCGGTGTATAAAATACAAATTGTGGTGGGGGACCCTGTAGCATGAATATATAGCATACAAAATGTGTTTTACAAATAGTGGTGGCTTACACGTGGTTGATACTCTCTAGTTATTTATATGTTTAATAAATTTCTTTATTTAATTATTCATTTCTTAATATTGGGCAATATCCATTATGTGCCTCGCTCATACAGCTAGTTGTGCTACCAAAATCTTTCCGGTAATACAATAAATTGATTTTTACGACTTTAGACAAAGGAAATAGAATAGCCCGGTTACCATGGCCATTGATAGATTGTAGCTATGTGCGTTAGGCGTGGGAAAGCATAACTGATGGCTTGTGTGTATATTTCTTTTTGGAATTTCGCCCATTTTTACATTACATTAAAAATATACACAAAATCAAACAACTGACAGGTACTTTTATAAATATTTGTCGTTATATTTTTTAAACTTGTTGTTCATTTTTTATATGGGCGAGTTTTAACATTCAAACAATGAGCCCGAAATTTTACTATTATCTTACCCTCCGGCTTGGTAAAAGGCACTATTGACATCATCAAAACGAAGAAACAGATGCGCAAGACGTCCATTTTATACATAGAGACAATCTTCAACGCTGTAACGTGTAACAATTTGCAAGATAAATATCAGTTTACGTATCCGCTTTAACAGAATAATGATGCAGTGGTTTAAATAAAACAAACAATGTAAACCTTGTCAGTTGGTTCACCTGAAAATTTACAACGCATGGCCAATGTTTTCATTTTTTAAACTGCTAAACTTACCGCGGTCCAACTATGCATACCTTGTAGATCTTGTTTTAGGATACTGTTATTTAAATAAAGCCCATGGCAGTCTGTGGCCGCAACCAACATTATAACCTCACCAAAGTAAGTATATTAGTTCAAGAACAAATCCTTAGCTGACTGAATATATATATATTTATAGTTTTTTTATTGCAAGCAGAAACGGATGAGTTTCTGACTATATACCAATAAAGGACAAAGTACTTACGGCACGGGCGCCGACTATGCAGGAAATAAATCATTTCTCTGTTCCACGTACAATGGACGCCAATTGAGCTCAAAATGTGTGATTGGCCATTCCCATGGTCTTATAAATAAATTTTAGTTTAGTTTATTCATGTTTTGCCCGAGTTTTTAAAAATGGCAAACGAATATAATCACGATACAGCAACGGGAAAAGACGGCAAAACGAACAGTCGTTAAAACACGTCAGTGAAAAAATGGATATAAATTAATAAATATAGCGGACGCGGCCGCCAAACCTACGTGAAAGAACAATCAATAAACGCATATGTTTTCTAGTTATCACACCGAAGACTTTTTCCACGTGCAGTTAAAAACTAACATTCGTGTGAGATTTACGAACATTTCACCATATATGTTTTATTTAAATTAAAGCATATTGTCAAGCGCCGCAGTGAAAATAAGCTATATTCCTAAAACAGTCCGATTTAGTTTTACACGGCTACGTTTCAGTACATAAATGTACATTTTAACATATCGGGGTCATGGTATCTAACAATTCTTAAAGTTTCATTCCGATTTGACGATTCCTTGTTGGAGATTTTAGGGCGATATGGCATGTCCGTTACAATCATGATTTAGGAACAAATAAATATCAATCCTTTCCTAAGTGACTTGGCTGAAGATAAAACAAAATCACTGCATAGGAATGACCACTCTTTTTACCATAAGAATAAACGGTCTAATGATACCCATGTTACTTGTCTATCCCAGATCTTCAATGCTTACAGCCCAATCGGACATTTCTGACACATTTCGTGGACAAACCGTGAAATCTACAAATATCCTGATATTCCCACAGAAGAATACCACCGTAATATGTGTTTAAACTCCCCAGTAAGGTCTCTTATATGGTGCAACCTAAATTTGCACCGATTCCTTAACAGTGTGACAAGAATAGGCTATAGCAAGCATATCTTATTAATAAATAGTCAAAACGCGACTGAACTTGGAAACTCCAAACCAGAGATCTCTTGTTCGTTGATGGTTGGATTGTTTATTTGGGTTGTGCGATTTTCTGTTGCAATTTTGGACTTAAATACACACGCAATAATTATTAATAAATAACCAGCTTACCCACTGTCTACGCGTAGATTAATAAAAAATCAGTATATACGCGATGTCAAAAGAAGAATCAGTAGAAAAGGAAAAAAACACGAGGTTCACGCAATTATAGAACTATTCATCATTACGCAAAATGACATCACAATAGGTAAAAAAGAAATTTTGTTATCCCTAAAACATTAGGATTTACAGATTTATATCGCCTTTTTTTGTGACACCATTGTTATCTTCTGCCTCGTGCAAAAAGTTATTGCCAGACAAAAATCCCGATTTATAATTCCATACTGCAGTATAAACTACCACCCAGCAATCCATAAAATATTTTGGCCCCAAAAACTCTGGCACCAACTTTTCCCACCAGTATCCGTGATATTAAGTTATTTACGAAATTTATTAAAGTAGTAAAACAACACCTCTTGGATGATCCTCACCTTCTTCCTTAACCATTGTTAATTTATTTAATATCATATGATTTTCAAACCCTCCCTTATAATTGCCCACTTTTACAATTCCTTGTATCTCAGTAAAAATAATTCTTGGTTAACATACATAATCTTATCTATATCTAAGCTTATTCTTATAATATCCGAACCCATTCTTAAATTCCCTTTTACTATCACACCACTAGTATATTTTACCTTTTGTTCTACCATTCTTTTCTAACTCTTTCATGTTTTGATTTGTTTATTCTTTGTGGTCTTTGTTGTATCACCTCAATCTTTTAATGTAACACCTGCAATAGATGTTATTTTTTTAATACACCACTTTATCTTTGTCCACATGATTACTCACCAATTCGTTCCACCATATTACGCTGCAGGCTGTAACTGTTACATGGTAAGCCGATGGCAATATTATTTTGAAGTGGATTTTTGTTGATGTTTAAATTTAGCCGGCCCTAACAGTTACCTTGTATCTAGAATGCTCCACATTCAACCACCGCTAATATAGCGCACTAGCTCACCTGCACCCGCATGTATCACTTACAAGTAAAACCCTTTTTCTTTCTCTTTCTTTTACTATTGTTTTATTTAAGAACCCTACTGTCCAGATTTTCTATTTTTCAGAGCATCGGGAGATCTAGTGACGGCAGGAGGATCTTCTGTTGTTGTGGCGTCACTATAAATCATCATCTCAAGAATTTATTTTTTCGGAACTTGCTGCAGAGTTTATTCATTTTTCATTTTTATTTAATATTAGTTTTGTCAGTTAGGCAGTCTTTGCCTACTTATTGTTTGTACTATGCATAATTGTTATGCATACTTAAAGTGCAATATTGTTTTGCAAAAAATATGTTTTTCTACATAATTTAAATTATTTATAAAGTGCAATATTGTTTTGCACAATAATGTTTTTTCTAATTAATTTTAATTATTTATTTTTAATTAATATACTTTTAAATGCCTCGGTAAGTGTTGCACTTGAAACTTATCTGTGGAATTTCATTTTTGGGGTTTTTCTTTTTCCACTGCGGCCCACACTTTCCGGGCCACCCCATCTCCTAAAGCCGGCTCCCCCATTGCACGGGTCGCTTCACCGCACACTTTTCTTCGAGGCTTAGTGCAATTTTTATTTTATAAACAATTAATTAATTATTTTTAATATTTTTTATTTTTTTTAATTGGGTTTAGCGGCCACGTCAAATTATACAGAATTTTAATAGTCTATTTTTTAGACGTGTTCTAACGACTGTCGTTTTGCTTTTTTTCCCGTTTTCCAAATTGTTACCGATAGTCCCGCTTCGTGTTTTCATCATGGAAACAAAAATATAAACTAAACTAAACTAACTAAGTTTAAGCTTTTTAAAAAGTAGCTGTAAGATATCTCACCTAATTTGACCTGTGTAATATGCTTTAATATTTATTTTTTTAGTATGTATAGAAGTAAAGTTACTATTTAAAACATTTAAATGCCTTATGTTTGCTAATAACTTAACATAGAAGTGAAACATAAGTCTAAGTTGGAAGTACGTTTTGGCACTGCTGGAGTTCAGTCATCAAATCGAAGAGATTAAAAAGCAATTTAAGGCTGTAGGTATGAAAGCTAATTTTTTTTGTAAGTGTAATATAGTAACATCTGTAGTATTTTGTTAAAGTCGTTTGATGCTTGGGTGTTGTTTTGATTGACAATCATTGTTTGCCCCTGATGCTAGACCTGTCGATCCCTATATTTCAATGTCGGTTGTTACGTCATCAAGTACTTAATTTAGCATATTGCCTCGTGTTATTGTATTTTTCCACCGAAGTACGGAATGTTTAACTGAAATTATTGGTACTGAAGCTGATTGATTTAATTTACTAATTCGACATAATTGCGGTGATAATCAGTTGGTAAGCAGCGTTTCGTAACTTCCACTGTTCTTTTATATTTCTGAGGCTTTTTTTATCGTATTTAAAACAGTTAATACGAAAGCAGTGTCAGCTAAATGATAGTTTAAAGCTTAATATGGACTAGGAGGGTTTAAAACTGAAAGCCGAAAAGACAAAGCTGAAAGCCAAACGAAAGAAATTGTATATAATCAAGTTTCAAACTACTAATAAAGATGTGATAATTACTAAAATTCCACAGCAGCTGCCTAACAGAATCGAGCTACACACAAGCCACAAAGACAAATATTTTTTTATCACGAGCATTTTTACGTGTAAGCTTGATGCGCCCTTTACACAGCATTGCAACCATAGAGATACTAATATACACTAGGGTGGCCTTTTTTAAATAATTGATAGTGCTGCATTGTTGTAAAATGAATGCATTTGCCGTGCAATGGCTGTGTTGCCATACAAATAATGGTTTTATTTTTTTGTAATTGGTATTTAACTGAACGTACTTTTGAGTTTTAAGAAAAAATAAAAATTATTTACTACCAAACTTTATTTCCCATATATTTAAAGTGCAATATTTATTAAACTTTGGCATTTTAATGCATCATATTTATTAAATAAATTTGCATGCGCAACACTAGACCAGACGACATTCAAGTCGTCAACCATTTCTTCGTGCAAAAAAGTCCACAGAAACGTTTAAAGTTGTAGCCTACTTTAATACCTACGTACCACGAGGTCCGACACTCTCTTTGAAATATACACCGGATATATATATATCCAATGTTACTGTATTTGACGCAAACGGCACTTTACGCTGCCACGTTACATTATATAACTGTACCAACAGTAGCGCGTCGGACCGTCAGCAGGAATGGTGCAAGATCGAAACCTGCCGATGCTAATTGCGTGTAACCCAACAATATGCGCGTGGGTCCATTAAATAAGAGTATCCTATCCCTGTTAAACTTAAGCTCACAATTTTACGTTTAGAAAATAATACCAGTACGGTTAGTAGATATGGTTATTTCTTGTTCTGCGTGGGGCTGCACAAAACGTCAAATCAAGACTGCAACGTGGAGTTTTCATAGGTACATTGTTTAACGCATAATAATATACAAACATACCACATACATAAAGTTAAACCGCATCACTTTAAATTCAGATTTCCAAAAAATAAAGAGCAACTGGAACAATGGCTGATAGCACTTAAAAGAGAGAAATTCTTCCCAACAAAGTATTCATATATATGCTCGGAACATTTTGATGCTGAAGATTTCTATGGTAGAGTGCGAAAACGACTTAAGCCAGGGGCAATGCCATCAGTATTCAGTTTCCCGGAGCATCTTCAGTTAGTAAGTCATTTTTTACCAGTACTCCAGCCTTTGGGCAAGAGATTAGTGACGTTAGTTGTAGTAAGCTTGAATATGTTTTTCCCCAGAAAAAAAAGAAAAAAAGAAGGGAGCTGCTTGACAGAAATCGACTAGCTAGTCGAGCTGTGGTACCTGAAAAAAAATTTAAATTTATACAGAGTCATAATGTTTTAAAAGATCACAACTACTGTAATACTGGTAGTCCAAAACAAAAGATAGAAAACATAAAACGAAAGTTAATCAAAATAAGAAAGCAAAAAAAGTGTTACTTGTGCAGAAATGCTGGGCTACAAAACAAGTTAAAGGTTTAAAAGAGCTGTTAGTCAAAGCCAAAAATAAAAAATACTTAGAAGACAAGCCATTTGATATATTGACCTCAAACTTTGGAGATACCGCGATAGAACTATTTTGTACAAATATCTAAAAAAATAGTGGCAAAAATGTGAAATATACAGAAAAAATTAAAACATTTGCTATGACCCTTCATACATACTCCCCAAAGGCCTACCAATTCATTCGAAAACACCTAACATTACCACACCCAAGAACTTTGTCAAGATGGTTATCTGTCTTTAAAGGTAACATATTGGATAAAATGGCAATCAAAAAGCAAGTGGAATGGAATGAAAAGGAGTACACAGGATTTATAAATTTAGAGGAGAAAATTTAGATGACGATTCACTACGTGTTGCAGCAAACGCCCTTGTGTTTATGCTGGTTCCAATTAATGCAAACTGGAAAATTCCAATAGCTTATTTCTTCACTGATGACTTGTCTGGGAAAACTCTTGCAGAATTAGTGCGGAAGGTGTTGTCCTGCCTGCATGACAATAACATACTAGTTTGTTCGTTAACCTGTGATGGCTGTGGGAGCAACCAGAGTATGTTAAATGAATTAGGAGTACCTGTTAGATATCCAATCAAGCAAAGTTATTTTCTTCACCCAGAAAATCTCAATAAAAAAATCTGTCTTTTTAGATAATTGTCATGTTTAAGTTGATGCGGAATCTTCTTGCTCAAAAAAAGCTGTTGCAAAATTCCACTACAGGTCAACATATAAAATGGGATTAAATAACCAACTTGCACAATATACAAACAAAGGAAGGTCTAAAGCTGGCTAATAAATTAAAACGGAATCATATTGAGTACGAAACACAAAAAATGAAGGTCAATCTTGCAGTACAAACCTTGAGTGCTTCCACTGGTAAAGCTATCCAGTGTTTTGACAGCTTGGCTATGCACAGTTTCAAGGTAGTGCAGAAACTGAGAACTTCATTATGCTTACTGACCGCCTGTTTGACGTAATGAACTCTAAAAACCCGCTGGAAAAAGGCAACAAAGCACCTCTGAAAAAATCGAATAAACAAATTTGGTTACCATTTTTAAGCACAGCAAAAGAATATTTAAGTAACCTCATGTGTGACGGCAATTATCTGTACAAAAGCCAGCGCAAAACAGCCATTGTTGGCTACCTGTTAAATATTGAATCCCTTAATCAACTATTTGATACACTTGTTGAAAGCGGGAAATTACAATATCTCTTAACTTACAAGTTCAGCCAAGACTTTTTGGAATTATTTTTTGGGGGCATTAGAGGGGCCAATGGTTGGAACAACAACCCTACATGTTAGCAGTTCAAATCCGCCTACAGAAAGCTGCTCAGTTTAACTGATGACATGTTAGTAACAGCCGGAAATCGTTCCCAATCAGCAGAGTTTACCACAAGCCTTTTTTTCTATTTTAGCTCCAATTTAAATGGCATCGCCTAATATCGATATTGAACGGAAATACAACCTTGATTCAGACATATCAGACCAAAATGCAACTGATCATACCTATCTGCAAACATGTTACTTCTCGACTGGTACATGTTGTCACCGATGATAGAAACTATAGTAATGTACATATCAGGATTTGTTGCAAAAAAATTAATACAAAAGTTACTTTGCAACATTTGCATCAACTCACTGTACACCACAGTACCTCCAGAACATGACCAAAGGTTTATACTCATCTCTATATCAAAGACAACAATGGTTTAACTTGCCCATCATCAGATTTGACTAAAGTAACAACGACAACTGAAAAAGTTAGTTAACATCCCACAAATATCAGAGGTTTAAAAGGTGCAATTTGCTCCAGTGTTCTAACACACCTGCAGAGTGAAAAGTTTTTATATAATTCCTTAAAAACCCACATGTTCGACACAGATCCAAGGGATAACCACAGGATAACACTCATCAAAAAATAATTAAACTATACCTTACAATAAGATTTCATCACGAAGCAAAGGTGTACACATCCGAAATCAGAGGATCAACGACAACAATCCCATAAAGCCAATCTATTTAAACACCAATAATATTAAACTGGAACATCAATTTTACTGAAATAATATCAATTAAATTACCATAGTTTATTTTTTAAATTTCGTTTTAGTTTTTATTTTGTCTATATCCTGCTTATTACGGTACTCTAATACCCTATATTATATTTATAAATGCATTTTACAGTAAATGTATACTTTTTATTTTAATATTTAATGTAGTTTTTAACCAGTTTTAGTTTATGCAAAAGTGCGTACCGGTTCTCCGGTCTAGCTTACTCTAAGGTGAATTAAAAAAGCTTTTTTTATATTAAATAGGTTTAAAACTGAATTAACAACTGATATATATCAGCAAAGCATGTATATTAATTAGAAAACAAATTCACTGCACATTTGTTAACTATTTAACATACCTGGGTAAATCCGCACCAAACACGTGTCGGAACTCTTGCCGTGCAAAGCTTCAAAATGGCGGCCACCATAGAGACAACAATTATGCAATAGTAATGCCGCCTCTAGTGTATATTATTGTATCTATGATTGCAACGGAGTACTGAACAAGATAGCGAATACGTGTTGAATATATTTTATATAACATACTTTACATACACAATTATTCTTTTACCGAATACAAGCACGATAAAACAAAGCCAATGAAGGTGATACAGAATGTATCACCTACTGAAAGCAATTACGAAAAAGTAAAATACATGTCAATGGTATTCTGTATAAATAAATGTATAAATGAATTTCAGTGACACTCTGTATTATAAATATTTATTTGACAAAACAAAATGTTAAGCATAGTCTATATAAATGTAAACTGTTATTGACATTTTAAAATTATTTTAATCTTGCTGAACAAAATGTATTCGAAATTTAACTTTTATATAATGTTGTAACAGATAGTGACATTTGTGCACAATCCAATTGAATATCTTTGGTGTTGCGTCGCCCTTTAGCCCAAAAGGTGACAGATCGAAACCGGCCGTAGAAGGCGCTTGTTTCCAACAAAACATAAACGCCATAGACTGTGTGATTATAAGTTTAACTGGGCAACGCCAAACCGTAAGGGTGAAAACAACCTATGTATGCGCTGAGAAATGACGTTCATGTTTTTTCCGAAATGAAAACGCAATTGTAGCGATGATAAGGGTCCAAAACTATAAATGTACCGTTTCACAATATATTGCATACGACAGAGCTGTTATTTGAGAGTTTGTTCACACATCAAGCTATATTTAATATACACGTGTTAATCAGTTTGTTAACCTTCCGATTAACGCTTTCCTATTAGGCATACTGACCAAACATTATAAGTAAATGCATAAGATTCCTTCCATTAACCATAAATATATCAATGTTTGCATACCGTCACAGCCCCACAAACCCCGTTTCCGTGTTCCTGTTTCGTGTTTTTGTTTCATTTGTCATTAACTAATTCCGGGGGGAAAATAAACAAACTAAACTAATGGTCGGTACTGTGCAAAAGAGAAATGGTGAATTATTTCTTCATAACATGCTTACACTTTAAACCTATTAGGCACATATTCAGTTGTACAGTTAGAATTAAATTGCCGGGCTGTTTTATATATAACGCCAAGTTCAGGCGCTACAGCCGACACAAACGGCGTTTCAAGACCGTAGTTTAGACGTTTATAACTCTCCTTGATATCTTTAAGCAAAGGCAACCAAGATTTTCCTCCAAGGTCAAATGAGTCGTATTTATATCCAAACAATTCTTGGTAGTAGTATGAGTTACGAATCGTCCATGAACCCTTGTTTAAAGTGACATAACTCGGGTTCATTGAGGCATTACAGAAGGGGGACATCGGCCAATCAAATGATTCAGATATATCAGGACGTTTCGTATAAGTTATACGTTGCAGTCATCCTGATGAAAAAATCATGAATAAGTAAAATTAGCGAATGGGATTTGAGGTCGATGTGATAAGTCAGAGGTCGGCAACATTTTGTTCTTAAGAGCGTCATTTACCGATATTTCACAAAATACACTTAACGAACATCTCTTAAACCCAGTGGATTTTATTGGGTTTTACTAAAGCTAATTGCATCAAATATGTAAAACACGCTGCAGTTGCTCCAGTAACCCAACGGTCGGCGCTAATTAAAACTGAAGATTACTATGAGAATAATTGCTCGTCTTCGTTTTTTCATTCGGAGAAATAAAATATGTTATCCTACCTCATATCCGCAGTCAAATTGTCCAAGCTATTGTATTTAAGAGTTTAAAAATTAAACAGTGTTGAACTCATTGTCCACGCGGGGGATTGAAAGGCAATGTAAAACTGATGATCGTCAGAACACTTTGTGTCCGCAAACAGAAAGATAGCATTGTTGTTACACTTTGTTGTGCATGGTTTACACATTGGTACCGTGTTTGTTTAGTCCATTAACGCAGTAGACCAAATCAAGCAAATAGCCGCTGATTTTGAGCCCTATACAGCATTTCAACTGTCGACAAGGCGTTATCATATCAGCGGCAAGACAAATCACCGCAAACAAGTGATAACTTTACATTTTTAATTTGCACAACGAGCCAAACCTTGTAGCCCTGTAAAAAGCTTTCTTTTGTCCAATCTTGTTCTCCCAGCAACTCCCTTGTATGTCGATACAGCGCAAGTATCCTGTCAACCTGACTGTGGTGTAGAAAGAACGTCGAATCAAAGGCAGCGAAATCGGTTTTTATCATGCTGTACAAGCAGTCTGCCTTTGTTGACTTTTGACTCTTTTGTGGCAACACACATGCAACCGTGTATCTGAATCATATGATTGTTATGTCAGCGTAATGCAACCTCACATTAAATCAATTTAACTATTTAGTTAAAACTAATGGCGTTCGAATTTTATTACAATATGAAAACATTAGCAGCATAAAAAGAGACTCTTGTTTTTCTAGTTTAACACTAAACGTAGTCAGCACGACATCAACTTTTAATTCACATTAATGTGTTTATCCCGAATATGATGGATTCCCTTTAATTTCACAGTGAACACATTTTGATTTTTGCTTGTTTTTTTACGTAACGCTTGTGACAACCGTTGTACTCTTCGTGTATGATATACAGATATAGGCTTCCATGGGGTGTTAAGTAACCATGTCACTTCTTAGGTTTATTTGGAAAATATAGATCAAGTTAACTCTTTCACTCCCGGCCAAATGCATTAATTCAAACATGCTGTCCCGCAGTGTTTTTTACAATTTTTAGTCATTTTCAAATTAGCACAGTTTTTCTAAAGTTTATGCTATGATTTAATATTTAGTATGGTTGGAAAGATAATTTATCCCTCTTTTAAACAAGCTGCACATCTAAAATCTACCTCTAATAAAGAATATATTATGTAAACTTTAGTGAACACCACTTTTTATGCAAAGAAAATTCTGCTCGACTTTGAAAAATTTGAGGTGCACTGACAAACGAAATACTCACTTATTATTGGAATGCCCAAATGAGATGAAAATTGGAATGTAGATTGTCTAATAGTTTTTGTACTCAGGAAAATTCGAACTGTATTTCTATCTTCAGTAGTTTTTTTACTATTTGTAATTGAAATTTCCCTTTTTTCTGACTATATTATGAAAACTTGAACCAAAACGCATTGAAGTTTTTAGTTTTGTAGAACTAAAATAGTAAAAAGTATAAAAAAGAACAGTGAAGGAAGTGTAAAAAGGGCATACAAAACCAAACAAACGCAAATACTATATCCAATATTCTTCAAAGCAGGGCACACCGATCTAGCTAGTCTCGCCGCCTTTTTCTTTATCGTGCGCTCAGCAGGCCCAGCTGGATTCATGCTTTGGTGAACACGAAGCATAACCGCCTGCTGCGAAAACGTCACCAACGCTCTCCTTTTTATCTCAACGGCACGAAATTCACAGAGAATGTAAAGAAACACTTGCTTGACAAAAAGAGCTTCTCCCCAATTTAACACGACTCCTATTCGCTGAGTTAGTCACGTGTAAACTCGTGTAAAATTCAGCAAAAACACAGGCGAAGCCTTGAAAAAGAAAGGCTATCACTCCTCACATTTTGAATATTTCTCCAAGATAATTACAGAGAATAAATTTCAGGCTTTCCTTGATCGAATGAGCCATAGCTGAGCTCTCTAACATTACGCGTTGCGGAGAAATCGCATTTTAGATTTGCCCCTATATATAGGGACGCGGGACACCATGTTTGTTCACCAACTCGCGATATATCGCGAGTTGGGAGGCAAAGAGTTAAGATTGGTAACTCGGGAATGCGTTGTTCACCTTGTATACGATACACCAAGGGTGATGAGGTAGTCAGGGAATCTGATCGTTTTTACATGTAGAAAAATATAGTGTACATTCAACAAGGGTTTTAAAAATAATGTTGGCTCACACGTGGTTGACACTCTCTAGTTTTGTTTTTGATTTAAAATTTTCTGCCGCAACTTTTTGTGTGAATGTTGTGATGTTTAACGACCAGGTCATTTTTTTCCTTAAGCCATGGGTATTTACTAACCTGTTTCACTACTGTAGATTTGCCGTTTTATACTGACTACTTAACTTTAAATAATTGCGCCATTTTACTTAAATGTAAAAAAGTAGCAAAACGAAACTAGGTCGTAAACACCTTGTACAACTATAATATGATTCAAATATCCAATAAACACTTTACAGATCATGCATTGTATTTATTCTTGCTTTTGACCCATATTACGTTGTAGCTTATGTACTAGGTTAATAAAAATCTGTGATAAAATCCTAAAGAAAAAACAACTACAGTGAAACAGATTACCTGGTCGTGGGAATTAACTTCAGTTTTGTCAAACTTCTCAAATGTCGGCATTATCAAGGCTTCAATTATATTCTTGGTCATCAGTATTTGCTTTCTGTAGCCCTTTGGTTCCACAGCACGGTAATTATATCTACGTAAGGTATGATATTAATATTTATCTCACGCTTTTTTTGTTCTGAATGGTATAAAAAGGGAAGTTCTTGAAAGTCGTATAGTTTTTTATTGGGTATTGCATATCGAGTACGCTGTATATTTTTATTGGTTATCCCATATTTAGAACGCTAAGTATTATTGAATACCGCAAGCGAATACTGGTTAACTCGTGTCATAGTTTTTATTAATATTTAATTAAAACTCTTAATTGAGTGTTCTACATAGTTAAATGCAGACAGGTCTCACGATTGGCCGATAGAACAAGGAGCAGGGTTTTAATAATATGTGCCATATTTTATAGACGTTTTAAATAATTTGTTTCTGCAAGAAAAAACCAAAGGGTCCCTGAGTTAATGAACCTAAAATTTACGCTTTGTATAATAAAAAAAGAAAATGTCCAATCGAGTTAAATCTGCTGGTGTTACCAAGTATTGATTGGATTTAAAATGGATAACAGAGATTTTAATTTTTTTATCATTTTTTTTAAATAGCGAAAAACAGGAGAAAATAGTGGTGGTTTAATCGTGGTTGACTCTCTCTAGTTTAAAAAGTATATACTCTTGTTTTATCTTGCATATCTAGACCGTACTAATTATATATATATATATAACGTGCGGAATGTTTAAACCCGATTTTAACATATTTGTTTCTGTGGACATAAACTAATGGTTCACTAAGTTACCAAATAATTTTTATATGTGTACCGTTAAAACTGAATTCAAAAGTAAAAATATTACTTCAAATTAAAAATCGTCTAAGCCTGTCATGCGCTCGACATAAAATGTACTTACACAATTTTATCTTTTAAACCTTAAATTTTAGGTTTTTACATATATTAGTCGTGTTAGTTACTACATTTGAAAATTTTTCAATTTGAAAGCTCCTTGTAAAAGTTTTCGGACATACAAAACACCCCTGTCACAGCGTTTGTTAAGTATCGAAAAAAACTTCGAAAAATATCGAAAAAAAACAATATGTGTCCATTTTACATATGAAGATAGGGTAAAGGTTATATATAGTAACAACGATAACCATAAAGTTGGTTAAAAACTCACAATGTTTTATTGTGTACTGGGGCATGGCTTGGTATGTAAGTCCTGAAGAACGGATTAGTAAGATATTTCTTCAATATTGGATCAAGAATGGTCCGGTTCTTGACCAATTCTGGAATATCTTTGTACGTAGGATCCAACCAATCCCAATATGGTATGCCAAGGGTCTTATTTTTCATGTTGCGAGATATTCCTAGCATAAAAGTTTTTAAAAATGAGGTATATCACAATAAATTACTCCATGGTAATTGTTGAAAAAAGATTGGAACATTGCAACATAGGTTGGGTAAGCCCGTACTATGGGGAAGTGAAGCAATAATCTGCCGCTGTTCGATAATTCATAGTCATTACAATCTTTGTAATCTATACGTATTCTATGATAAAACGCTGTCTCAATACAGGCCTGTTGTGGTGTAAGAGATATTTTTTAAACTTATGGTAAAACAAAAGGTTGTTATGTATGTATAAAGTCCTGTAATCTGAATTTGACATCCACTGACACATTTTGCGGTATACGAACCCATTTCAAGTTGCACCACCATCAGCCGGTGCCATGCCAGAAACATCGGATGATGGTGCCAGCTGCAGTGTCCCTTCTTGTGTCCTTTGATACCATGGCTGTACCATGGACACCTGTACGGCCACCCGTGCCACTTGACCAAGCTCTGTAAGTGAAGAGGTATGTCAAAACCTAGTTACCTTTTTTAATTAAACTAATAGTCCGAACTGATTGCTACCGACTTTAAGGGAATACACTCCTTCGATATTTCACCAACCCATAAGTATAGCTTTCGCTTTAACTGTAATTCCACTTTATACAACACGAACATTTACGTAATAACGATGTCTATGGCGTACAACTAATTAAATTGATTTCTATGCGTGATCGATCTGTAATGTTGTAAGCAAAATTCTGTTAGGGGCCATTTGTTCACATCGCAAAATCTTAGCCTAAATTTTTAAAAAAGCTGCCTTTTGTAAGGATTAAGTAATGGCGCTTTTCGTGAGATCATTTTGTATTGAGAGATAGGGAGGCTTGTTGCACGCGCCCTATATAAGAAACATTATAATAGAAATAACGTACCCACTGTTGTATTTCCGAAGCTCTTACAGTATGTTATACGTATTGTTGGTGTAATTTAAAAAAAGCATTGTCATTTTGGATCAAAACATTCGCTACGTGCCTTACCCACAGAATAGGGCCGAGAAACTATAAGTTGGGTTCAATCCTGCAATCTCGCCGGCTAACTTACCATGAATCCAAAAAGAGAATTGTCATTTTTGAACTTGGTGAACCCTTGAATGAGGTCATGCAAGTCTTCATTGGAGAGTGATCGAATGCTTTTACGAATGCGAAAAGCTGTAAATGTTGTTAGATAAATGATAATTAGTTCTGACAGTGAAAGGATAAGTATATAGTCTGTGCGAATCCTACTTCCCACAAGAATTGGTTTGCTGTGGGTTCTACTGTTAATGGCCGTAAGGTACCGATAGACAGGAATTTCGATATAAAATATATCTTAGTTACAAGATTCGAAACTTAGCAAGTGAAAATCGGTGGAGCAACTTCCTATCCTTTGTAGGAAGCTGTTGCAGGCCCCTTGCCTATTGTAGTAGATTGTTCCTGTATGCCCCAGGTAAGCCAGTTACAACACCTGATGCGATTTACTAAATCCTACGCGCTGTCTCGACTCTCAAAGGTGCGTGTGACGCCTTCAATTGAAAGGTTAAGGGTTCAAAACGGTCGCTAGCTAGCCGGTTGTGTCCTTGGGCAAGGCACTTAACAACACACTGCAATAGCTCCGTCAACCCGACGGTGGGCGCGAGGCGATCTGACGATTGCTAGTATGTTAGTTTTCCCATTCACGGGGATAAATATGAATTACCTATTCTATGTTATCCATCAATTGTATTGAGCAATTAAGGCGATTAACTTAGTAGATTATCAGTTACGAGTTAAATTATTAGATCTTTCAACGATATAGATTTCGGGTAATCGTCACATACAAGATGTTTTTAATGCGTTAGGAGCTCTCTCTTTTCTTCAAGCCAAAGTAAAATAAACTTTTTAGCCAAAGTATTCGACAGTTGCGGTAATAATAGTAAACCTAACAATAATAGTTCAGTGATGAAGCAATGTCAGCGCAAATGCCTGTTGCCGCGATCATAAATCTTAGGTAAACACATGAGGTCGCTACACCTCAATAAAAGATGGGCTGTCGGACATGCTTAGCTAAGTGCCTTTCCCAAGAAAATAATTTACTAGATAACAATAAGTTTCATACAATTTCGTGAAAAGACGACGAACTAAAGAATTTTGTTCGGCCAAAAACAAAGTAGTAGAGCGATTGTGTTATATCGACTATTGTTCGCACCCTTACCAGCGAATAAAAATTTGTAATTCCTGATCGTACACCTTAAAGCCACATTAAAACGCAAAAAATGACCCAAATACTTTTTAAACGTTTCAGGCCTGAAATATTTTAATGCATAAAAATATTTGAATTAAACAAAAACCGGCAACAACAATGTTAGAAACTTACGTCTAAGGACTTCGGAGCAAGATCTTGATTGGCTTCCGGCTCCTATACATCGGTTGTTGGCTGGCCTGCCTAGCCTTGTCTTACAAAGTCGTTCTCTGTGCTGCACTCCTCCCCAGTCCGATTTGATGCATTTACTCCAACTCGACCATGGACCGAATGTGGCTGTAAACGTGGAAAATTGGATGAGATTTACTGCAAGTATTCGTTCCAGTGCGTGGAAAGATGCATTGCCCAATGACAAAATGGACTTGAGCAGCTTCTATAGATTCCAACATTTAAGTAATGGTCTGACCCTTAATAGATCTAACATGTGTAAAGTAAGGAAATATTTGAAAAAAAAATTCGTTAATCACCTTTGACACATGATCGCTCGTTCCTGGCCATGATATACCCGCGCCTGCAAGTACAAGCACAACAGCCCGTCGAAACGTTGTAGACCTTTCCATGTTGGCAGTTTAAATAGAAACAGGAACTGTCGGCTGTAAAATTAGATCAAAACTAGAAAGTGTCAACCACGTTAACCAACACTATTTTTTGTTACGGTATATCTAATACATAATAGATCTAAAACCTCTAAAAGGTTCTATTTATTGTTTTATTCCTGCTATTATAAGGCGTTAAAGACAACCTATTACTGTTTTGTATGCGATTAAGTTTTGGGGGATTTATCGGAAATGTTTTTGGTAGGTCAGGGGTCTCTTTTCTTTTTTCCGGATCTTTTTTCTTGACATTGAAATTAACCATTAATTTGTGGTAGCTTAAAATTTTTTAGATGTTTTATTCACGTGGTTATAGTGTATTCTATTTGCTAATTAAGTTTTATATTTTAGGGGATTCATGTGGTAAAACGGGCTATATACAGAGTTCAATTGTTCGTTTCTTCGTTTTGTTTATTCATCGTCAACTTTCTTTTCAATTTTAGTGAACTGGTCCCCAAATATTGGCTGCTAAAGAATATTCGCCGTTATGAAGTAAAATAAAAATAGAAGGTAAAATCAAAATGCGTTCTTTCGTAGTGAAGGGAACCTATAATGGTTGTGAGCAACATGACCTAATAAGCATTATGCTGTGGTTCTATGCAAGTTTAAAGACAAATTTAAGAAATGGTACAAAAATACATGTATATACACACTTTATAATAAAATTGTTTTCTTTTAAATTTAACAAAATTGTACGTAATATTTGCAAAATACCATTTCTTTTTAATTATATTTTGAACGGTGTAAGTTTTAAACCCGCCATGAGTCCCACGGACTTGAATACATTGCGTTAATTCATTTTGTCGATTTTTTGTTTATGTTTCTTTGAGGATACTGTTATTTATCCTCGTCTGTGGAAGAAAGCTGTTTGTAAACATGGGTGATCGTCAAATCACCTCGTGCAACCCAACCCACACGGTATTTTGGTGTGTTTAATAAATAATTAGTTTCTTTTATGCCCTGGATATAGTAAGTACTTGCGACATAGCTTAATTTTACCGATACAGGTATTTAATTAAAGTCCGATCAGAACATGTTGTCAAAATGGTTTTAACAATACACACTTACCGCTGCAGTTACTGTATAGGTACGAATAAAGGGCCGTGTTGAGTGGAACTCTGTCAAAAGCCACTAAATCTTCACTCGGTATTAATTTATCATCAGAAAACACTATAGAACCGTTCTTGTATTGACCTGTATAAATGGATATTAAATGTATTTTTTAAAGCGTTAATTTGAATCCAACTTGAAGAAGGGTAAACACAGGAAGAATCACATACGTTCTAGGTACGCTACATTTCCTTCTAGTATTTATGAGTCCCATATGGAAAAATGGGACACATATTGTTTTTGTCCGTTTTTTTTTCATTTTTTCCGTCAAACTCTTGACAGGCATGGCATGTCGCCCCGGCATCTACCAGAAGAAATATTGGAACGCAATAAAACTTTGTTATTTGTTAGATAACATGGTCTAGATTCTGGGACGCTAAAAACCAAAACGATAGTTTTTTCTAAATAAAATAGCTTTTGGGGGCATCACCTTGAACGACTGGTACAATTTTAATTTTGGTGGGATGTAAGTGATTTGTTCAAATGTAAGTGTTTTAGCCACTGATTTAACATTTAAAAACTATATAGGGAAATACCCTAAAAAATAAGATTTTGTCCTGAAATCATAATTGTGACGGGCATGCCATGTCGCCCCAACATCTACCAAAAAGAGTAATAAAATCGCAATAAAAATTGTGAGTTATTAGACAATATGGTTAAGATATGCAAAATTCATAATTTGGGTGATAAATCCAGGAGAATTCCCCGGGGACAGTAAAAACCAAACGGTATTCTGTTTTAAAAAATAGTATTTTTGGGTATAGCGCTAGAACGGCTGCTTCATTTTTAATCGATTTGATGAAATGTAAGTGCATTTAAGAATTGTTAGATAACATAAACATGGATAACAAGATTGTTACCTCAGGGACCCATTTATGCTCGCAGAAACAAACTACAAACTCGGTGTATAAAATACAAATTATGGTTAGGGACTTTGTAGCAAGGATATATAGCATACAAAATGTGTTTTACAAATAGTGGTGGCTTACACGTGGTTGATACTCTCTAGTTCTCTATATGTTTAATAGATTTCTTTATTTTTTTATTTATTCATTTCTTAATATTGGGCAATATCCATTATGTGCCTCGCTCATACAGCTAGTTGTGCTACCAAAATCTTTCCGGTAATACAATAAATTGATTTTTACGACTTTAGACAAAGGAAATAGAATAGCCCGGTTACCATGGCCATTGATAGATTGTAGCTATGTGCGTTAGGCGTGGGAAAGCATAACTGATGGCTTGTGTGTATATTTCTTTTTGGAATTTCGCCGATTTTTACATTACATTACAAATATACACAAAATCAAACAACTGACAGGTACTTTTATAAATATTTGTCGTTATATTTTTTAAACTTGTTGTTCACTTTTTATATGGGCGAGTTTTAACATTCAAACAATGAGCCCGAAATTTTACTATTATCTTACCCTCCGGCTTGGTAAAAGGCACTAATGACATCATCAAAACGAAGAAACAGATGCGCAAGACGTCCATTTTATACATAGAGACAATCTTCAACGCTGTAACGTGTAACAATTTGCAAGATAAATATCAGTTTTTCGTATCCGCTTTAACAGAATAATGATGCAGTGGTTTAAATAAAACAAACAATGTAAACCTTGTCAGTTGGTTCACCTGAAAATTTACAACGCATGGCCAATGTTTTCATTTTTTAAACTGCTAAACTTACCGCGGTCCAACTATGCATACCTTGTAGATCTTGTTTTAGAATACTGTTATTTAAATTAAGCCCATGGCAGTCTGTGGCCGCAACCAACATTATAACCTCACCAAAGTAAGTATATTAGTTCAAGAACAAATCCTTAGCTGACTGAATATATATATATATATATTTATAGTTTTTTTATTGCAAGCAGAAACGGATGAGTTTCTGAGTATATACCAATAAAGGACAAAGTACTTACGGCACGGGCGCCGACTATGCAGGAAATAAATCATTTCTCTGTTCCACGTACAATGGACGCCAATTGAGCTTAAAATGTGTGATTGGCCATTCCCATGAAGTTATAAATCAATTTTAGTTTAGTTTATTCATGTTTTGCCCGAGTTTTTAAAAATGGCAAACGAATATAATAACGATACAGGAACGGGAAAAGACGGCAAAACGAACAGTCGTTAAAACACGTCAGTGAAAAAATGGATATAAATTAATAAATATAGCGGACGCAGCCGACAAACCTACGTGAAAGAACAATCAATAAACGCATATGTTCTCTAGTTATCACACCGAAGACTTTTTCCACGTGCAGTTAAAAACTAACATTCGTGTGAGATTTACGAACATTTCACCATATATGTTTTATTTAAATTGAAGCATATTGTCAAGCGCCGCAGTGAAAATAAGCTATATTCCTAAAACAGTCCGATTTAGTTTTACACGGCCACGTTTCAGTACATAAATTTACATTTTAACATATCGGGGTCATGGTATCTAACAATTCTTAAAGTTTCATTCCGATTTGACGATTCCTTGTTGGAGATTTTAGGGTGATATGGCATGCCTGTTACAATAATGATTTAGGAACAAATAAATATCAATCCTTTCCTAAGTGACTAGGCTGAAGATAAAACAAAATCACTGCATAGGAATGACCACTCTTTTTACCATAAGAATAAACGGTCTAATGATACCCATGTTACTTGTCTATCCCAGATCTTTAATTCTTACAGCACAATCGGTCATTTCCGTCAAATTTCTTGACCAAACCGGGAAATCTACAAAATCCTGATATATCCACCGAAGAATACCACCGTGATATGTGTTTAAACTCCCCTGTACGGTCTCTTTAATGGTGCAACCTAAATATGCACCGATTCCTTAACAGTGTGACAACAATATAGCAAGAATATCTTATTAACAAATAGTCAAAATGCGACTGAACTTGGAAACTCTAAACCAGAGATCTCTTGTTCGTTGATGGTTGGATTGTTTATTTGGGTTGTACGATTTTCTGTTGCAATTTTGGACTTAAATACACACGTAAGAATTATTAATAAATAACCAGCTTACATAGTGTCTACGCGTAGATTAATAAAAAATCAGTATACACACGATGTCAGAAGAAGAATCAGTAGAAAAGGAAAAAACACGAGGTTCACGCAATTATAGAACTATTCATCATTACGCAAAATGACATCACAATAGTTAAAAAAAATGTTGTTATCCCTAAAACATTAGGATTTACAGATTTATATCGCCTTTTTTGTGACACCATTGTTATCTTCTGCCTCGTGCAAAAAGTTTAAACTTTTTTAAAAGTAGCTGTAAGATATCTCACCTAATTTGACCTGTGTAATATGCTTTAATATTTATTTTTTAGTATATGTATAGAAGTAAAGTTACTATGTAAAACATTTACATGCCTTATGTTTGCTAATAACTTAAGTGAAACATAAGTCTAAGTTGGAAGTATGTTTTGGCACTGCTGGAGTTTAGTCATCAAATCGAAGATATTGAAAAGCAATTCAAGGCTGTCGGTATGAAAGGCAATGAAAGCTATTTTTTTGTAAGTGTAATATAGTAACATCTGTAAGATTTTGTTAAAGTCGTTTGATGCTTGAGTTTTGTGTAAAATTCATTGTTTGCCCCTGATATTAGACCTAGAAATCCCAATATTTCAACGTTGTTTGTTACGTCATCAAGTACTTGCCTAATTTAGCATATTGGCTCGTGTTATTGTTTTTTACCACCGAAGTACCGAAAGTTTAACTGAAATTATTGGTACTGAAGCTGATTGATTTAATTTACTAATTCGACATAATTGCGGATATCAGTTGGTAAGCAGCGTTTTTTTGATAATCAGTTGGTAAGCAGCGTTTCGTAACTTCTACTGTTTTTTTATATTTCTGAGGGTTTTTTTGACGTATTTAAAAGAGTTAATATGAAAGCAGTGTCAGCTAAATGATAGTTTAAAGCTTAATATGGACTAGGAGGGTTTGAAACTGGAAGCCGAAAAGACAAGGCTGAAAGCCAAACAAAAGAAGTTGTATATATATATTCAAGTTTTAAACTACTAATAAAGATGTAATAATTACTAAAATTCCACAGCAGCTGCCTAACAGAATCGAGCTACACACAAGCCACAAAGACAAATATTTTTTTATCACGAGCACGTTCATACCGGTAAGTTCTAAGAGAATCTCTAGGTCTAACGCATTTTTACGTGTAAGCTTGATGCGCCCTTTACACAGCATTGCAACCATAGAGATACTTATATACACTAGATAAGAGTGGCCTTTATTAAATAATTGATAATGCTGCATTGTTGTAAAATGAATGCATTTGCCGTGCAATGGCTGTGTTGCCATACAAATAATGGTTTTATTTTTTTGTTATTGGTATTTAACTGAATGTACTTTTGAGTTTTAAGAAAAATAAAAATTATTTACTACCAAACTTTATTTCCCATATATTTAAAGAGCAATATTTATTAAACTTTGGCATTTTATTGCATCATATTTATTAAATAAATTTGCATGCGCAACACTAGACCAGACGACATTCAAGTCGTCAACTATTTCTTCGAGCGAAAAAGTCCACAGAAACGTTTAAAGTTGTAGCCTACTTTAATACCTACGTACCACGAGGTCCGACACTCTCTTTGAAATATACACCGGATATATATATCCAATGTTACTGTATTTGACGCAAACGGCACTTTACGCTGCTACGTTACATTATATAACTGTACCAACAGTAGCGCGTCGGACCGTCAGCAGGAATGGTGCAAGATCGAAACCTGCCGATGCTAGTTGCGTGTAACCCAACAATGGGCGCGTGGGTCCATTAAATAAGAATATCCTATCCCCGTTAAACTTAAGCTCACACTTTTACTTTTAGAAAATGATACCAGTACGGTTAGTGGATATGGTTATTTCTTGTTCTGCGTGGGGCTGCACAAAACGTCAAATCAAGACTGCAACGTGGAGTTTTCATAGGTACATTGTTTAACGCATAATAATATACAAATATACCACATACACGAAGTTAAACTGCATCACTTTAAATTCAGATTACCAAAAAATAAAGAGCAACTGGAACAATGGCTGGTAGCACTTAAAAGAGAGAAATTCTTCCCAACAAAGTATTCATATATATGCTCGGAACATTTTGTTGCTGAAGATTTCTATGGTAGAGTGCGAAAACGACTTAAGCCTGGGGCAGTGCCATCAGTATTCAGTTTCCCGGAGCATCTTCAGTCAGTAAGTCATTTTTTACCAGTACTCCAGCCTTTGGGCAAGAGATTAGTGACGTTAGTTGTAGTAAGCTTAAATATTTTTCCCCAGAAAAAAGAAAAAAAGAAGGGAGATCGGCTAGCTAGTCGAGCTGTGGTACCTGAAAAAAAATTCAAATTTATACAGAGTCATAATGTTTTAAAAGATCAACTACTGTAATACTGGTATAGTCCAAAACAAAGATAGAAAACATAAAACGAAAGTTAATCAAAATAAGAAAGCGAAAAAAGTGTTACTTGTGCAGAAATGCAGGGCTACAAA
>CH002829.1:44861-106780 GCA_000149265.1 Ciona savignyi | reverse complement strand
ATTTACCAAAAATTATCAATGTTTGCATACCGTCACAGCCCCACAAGCCCCGTTTCAGTGTTCCTGTTTCGTGTTTTTGTTTCATTTGTCATTAACTAATTCCGGGGAAAAAATAAACAAACTAAACTAATGGTCGGGTCTGTGCAAAAGAGAAATGGTGAATTATTTCTTCATAACATGCTTACACTTTAAACCTATTAGGCCTATATTCAGTTGTACATCTAGAATTAAATTGCCGGGCTGTTTTATATATAACACCAAGTTCAGGCGCTACAGCCGACACAAACGGCGTTTCGTGACCGTAGTTTAGACTTTTATAACTCTTCTTGATATCTTCAAGCAAAGGCAACCAAGATTTTCCTCCAAGGTCAAATGAATCGTATTTGTATCCAAACAATTCTTGGTAGTAGTATGAGTTACGAATCGTCCATGAATCCTTGTTTAAAGTGACATAACTCGGGTTCATTGAAGCATTACAGAAGGGGGACATCGGCCAATCAAATGATCCAGATATATCAGGACGTTTTGTGAAGTTATACGTTGCGTCATCCTGATAAAGAAATCATGAATTAGTAAATTTTTTAGCGAATGGGATTTGAGGTCGATGTGATAAGTCAGAGGTCGGCAACAGTTTGTTTTTCAGAGCGTCATTAACCGATATTTCACAAAATACACTCAACGGACATCTCTTAAACCCAGTGGATTTTATTGGGTTTTACTAAAGCTGTATCAAATATGTAAAACAAGCTGCAGGTGCTCCAGTAAACCAACGGTCGGCGCTAATTATGGGTCCCATTTGAAAAAATGGGACACATATTGTTTTTGTCCGTTTTTTTTCTTTTTGTTTTTTTTCGTCAAACGCTGGACAGGCATGGCATGGCGTCCCGACATATACCAGAAGGGTTAATGGAATCGCAATGAAACTTTGTGATTTATTGGAAAACATGGTCTAGATATGCACAAACCAAAATTTTGGGTGATAAATTCAGGGGAATTCCCCTGAGACGTTAAAAACCAAAACGGTATTTTTCTAAAATATTAGCTTATTTGGGCATAACGTTTAAACGACGCTTCCAATTTGACTCAGATTTGCTGGAATGTAAGTGTATTAGTCACTGATTTAACACTTAGAAAAAAATTTAAAAAAATACCTAGGAAAATACCCTAAAAATAAGATTTTGTTTTAAATCATGATAGTGATAGGCATGCCATGTCGCTCCGACATCTGAGGAGTTATGGAATCGCAATAAAACTTGGTGATCTGCTAGATAACATGGTCTAGATATGTAGAAAACAAAATTTTGAACGACTGATACAATTTGAATCAGATTGGGTGGAATGTAAGTGCATTAGTCACTGATTTAACACTTTAAAAAAAATAAAAAATTACCTAGGGTAATTCTCCTAAAAACGAAGATATGTTCCTGAATTATGATTGTGACAGGCATGCCATATCGCACTGATATCTCCAACAAGGAGTCGAAAAATCACATTAAAACTATAAGAATTGTTATATAACATGGCCAACATATGTAAAAACAGAAACTTATCTACTAAACCTAGGGGAATTCCCTAAAACCATGAAAAACTAAATCGGGTTGTTTTGGCAATTTAGCTTTATTTCATTACAGCGCTTAAAAAACATTTACGGTTATTTTTCTAAAAAAATAGCTTTTCGGAAAATAGCGTTTAACCGACTGCTCTAATTTTTATCAGATTTTGTGGAATGCTAGATCGTAAGCCACCCAGTGTCACTTAAAGGAAAGAAAACATTTACTTAGGGTAACTTTTTCTTAAAGGGGAACTGAAGTAAATTTTAAGAATATCTAAATAAATGGAAAAAAATACGCTGATTTCAAAAATCAAATCAGTTTCTTCCAATATTTTTTTGTTAAAGAGTTATGAGCAAATATGCATTTTATTTTATGTTAGGGGATTTCCTGTATTACGTCACTGACGTTGTTGAGATTTCGTGCCTATATGCATTGTATACAATCATGTGCCAGTTTAGAGGTGAATTAGTAACATAAGCGCCTGCAGGAGCGTTGTCTTTTCGTTTTTTTATGGAGACTTAGCATAACACTTGTCATATAGCCTAACTGAACCAATGTTCACGCTTGACAGCTTACCTTAAGCGCGCTCATTCAGGCCTGCACGATCCTGGACCTAAGCTGAATGCTGAGGCATACAGGTCTCGTATTTAAATGACTTTAGAATAATAAGTCTTAGCAATTTATATCATAAATCATAGAAGTGAAGACAGAACAAGAAAACTAGAACATGAGGCAGTAAACTGTAACTGCCAGCAATTTATAGAAATAAACCATCCATCAATCAAAGATTAGACTATGCGGTGGGAACAGCCTATTTCTTTCATGATTGTTGCTTTTCAATATATAGCCATAATCTGCAACGTAGACTAGCAATGTTGTTATCAACCCCTAGGCTACAAACTGAGAGTGTGAGAGATTTGGTATACATACGCATAGAAGTTTTAACAAATTTCTTTTGTTTTCTTCATTTCTAGAGTAAATTTAAGTTAATGTTGTAACACTAAAATGGATGACAGTTTTCAGCATTCTGGCATGGATGAAAGAAGTTTTATTGTACACAATAAAACAACACAAATTTAGTCATGTGCGTTTGAACCAAGGAAAACGTCTGAAAGTATCTTTGAAGATGCAAGCCCTATAGAACATGACTTGGTGCCGTTGCAAAAACTGTATTCTTATGGGCACACCGCAAGAATGTTTATGCTCCATGAATGTACATGCATTTGTGCACAAAATAACGCCAGACTGGACTTGCATTACTAAAAGCCCTTATTTTTCAATTATCTGCTTGGATAAAGAAGTTCTTGAAGTTGCACTTGATGTACTGGGTTGATCACTATGTTTAAAATCATAATCAGAAAAATTTAAAATTGTTGGAACTGTATTATTCACCAAGTGGTTTGTTTTCATCATCTTGGCTACTCCATTGGAGTCAAATACAATTTTACTATGATAATCCTTGTCACAAATATGTGCACTACACACTGCGGTTCTTTTTCCAGGTAGTTTAGAACGCTTGCATTGTTGTATCCATTGCTTCAACCGTTTTTTGTCGTTGTGAGGAAATCGATGGAAGAGCACAGGTGGATTGGAATTTCGTGTGCTGTAATAGGAATTTGTACATCCTGGAGCAAAACAATATACTCCAATCACTCTTTCTTCCTTCTCAGTGGCTTAACTTTAGGCATTTTACAATATCTAATAAAAAGAACTAAATTAGAAATGTGGTATATTCTTATTAACTTATTTGGGTAGTTAAGTAAAGATCTATTATATATATTCTTCACTTACTTATCTGAGTGCTTGCTGTGTACTTATTGTCAGACTACACATCAGCTACTCAACTGTGGATTAACTGGTTTTTGCAATAAGTGGTATACCCAACCAGTAGGCTAATGCTCAGTTTTAATAACAGCATACATTAAATGCACAACATACACAACAGCAAAACATTATACAAACAGCCAAGGTAAACCATGAAAGAAATAGGCTTTTCCCACCGCATAGTCTAGCCTTTGCCTAATGGCTGGTTTATTTCTATAAATTGCTGGCAGTTACAGTTTAATGCATTCTGTTATAGTTTTCTTGTTCTGTTTTCACTTTTATTATTTATGATATAAATTGCTAAGACTTATTATTCTAAAGTCATTTAAATACGAGACCTGTATACCTCAGCATTCAGCTTAGGTCCAGGACCGTGCAGGCCTTAATGACCGCGCTTAAAGTAAGCTGTCACCATGTACATTGGTTCAGTAAGACTATATGACAAGTGTTATGCTAAGTCTCCATAAAAAAAACGAAAATACAACGCTCCTGCAGGCGCTTCTATTACTAATTCACCTCTAAACTGGCACATGATTGTGTACAATGCATATATGCACGAAATCTCAACAACGTCAGTGACGTAATACGGGAAATCCCCTAACATAAAATGAAATACATATTTGCTCATAACTCTTTAACCAAACAATATTGGAAGAAACTGATTTGATTTTTAAAATCAGCGTATTTTTTCCATTTATTAAGATATTCTTAAAATCGACTTCAGTTCCCCTTTAAAAACGAAGATATGTTCCTGACTCATGATTGTGACAAGCATGCCACATTGCACTGACATCTCCAACAAGGATTCGTCAAATCGGATTGAAACGTTAAGAATTGATAGTTAACATGACCCACATATGTAAAAACATAAACTTATTTACCAAGCCCATGGGAAATTCTCCTTTCTCTGAAAAACTAAATCGAACTGTTTGAGGAATTTAGCTTCATTTCAATACAGCACTTAAAAAAAGCTTTAATTTAAAACATTTGTGATGAAATCTTTGTAAATCTATCACGATTGTTCTTTTTTACCTACACAAGGAGAATAAGTTTGGTTTGATAACTATGGGACCCATGAGTTTATGCTTGCAGAAACAAAAACTACATACACAGTGTATAAAATACAAAATGTGGTTAGGGACCCTGTAGCATGAATATATGGCATGCAACATGTGTTTTACAAATAGTGTTGGTTAAACACGTGGTTGACACTCTCTAGTTTAAAACATTTGTTGTAAAACCTTCGTAAATCTAACACGAATGTTTTTTTTTACCTACACTTAGAAAAGAAGTTTGGTTTGATAACTATGGGACCCATGAGTTTATGCTTGCAGAAACAAAAACTACATACACAGTGTATAAAATACAAAATGTGGTTAGGGACCCTGTAGCATAAATATATATGGCATGCAACATGTGTTTTACAAATAGTGTTGGTTAAACACGTGGTTGACACTCTCTAGTTTAAAATTGTTGATACACTGTGTTGTGCAGCATGGTTTACACACTGGTACCGTGTTTGTTTAGTTCATTAACGCAGTAGACTAAATCAAGCAAAAAGTCGCTGATTTTGAGCCCTATACAGCATTTCGACTGTCGACGAGGCGTTACCATATCAGCGGCAAGACAAATCACCGCAAACAAGTGACAACTATACATTTTTAATTTGCACAACGATCAAACCTTGTAGCCCTGTAAAAAGCTTTCTTTTGTCCAATCTTGTTGTCCCAGCAACTCCCTTGTATGTCGATACAGCGCAAGTACCCGGTCAACCTGGCTGTGGTGTAGAAAAAACATTGGGTCGAAGGCAGCGAAATCGGTGTATACCATACTGTACAAGCAGTCTTCCTTTGTTACTTTTGACTCTTTTGTGGCAACACACATGCAGCCGTGTATCTGAATCATATGATTGTTATGTCAGCGTAATGCGGTAAGCACTTAATGTACAAACTGAGGCTACAGCTGATCGACATTTGTGACGTCATACAGTAGCTTATGGGAACTCCTGATGTATTATGGGTAATTTTTTCCTAGGAGAGAGTTGTTCATGCGAAACGACAAGTAACTTGTGGAAACACATGGTGTATTGTGGATTATATCTACCGGTATATATCTAGCGCGCTTCTGTATGAAGATTTTAAAACATTTCGAAATGTGATGGGTGCTAAACCAAATGCTGGGTATTTAGTGGTGTGCTTAGTCTATGCACTGCACACACTATTTATTCTATGAAACTGCACACACTATTTGCGTGAAAACTAACTCTAAGCCTGAACCCCAACCCTAACGCTAATCTCTACCTGAACACCAATCCTAACCCAATCAGTCAACCATGGGGTTATTGTGCATTGGTATTGATAAAATACCGGTATTAAATTTGCGGTAGCCTACCTCTAAATACTACAGGATCGCTTGGATTGCATGGATCGCTTACTATACTTCGTAATTACAAAAGCTATAATATTAATGTTAGGGTTGGGGTTAAAGTTAGTTCTGGGGTTGAGATTAGTGTTAGGGACAGGGTGAGAATTACTTTCCATAGCAATCTAAGTGAATCAAGCGCTCCAAGCGATCCGTAGTATTTAGAGGCACCCTTTAATTCGTGAATTTTCTGGATATTGATCAAGGAGATGCGGTTTTAAAATCATCTTTGCCGATATACAGTTTGAAAAGAAGAGAATCGGCCTAAAAAAAGAAAAAAAGATTTAAAAAAATTACGCACAACACACCAGGAGTTCCGACAAGCGACTCAGTGACGTCACAAATGTCGATCAGCTGTAGCCTCGTTGTGATGTTTAACGACCAGGTCATTTTTCCCTTAAGCCATGGGTATTCACTAACCTGTTTGACTACTGTAGTTTTGCCGTTTTATACTGACTACTTAACTTTAAATAATTTCGCCATTTTACTTAAATGTAAAAAAGTAGCAAAACGAAACTAGGTCGTAAACACCTTGTACAACTATACTATGATTCAAATATCCAATAAACACTTTACAGATCATGCATTGTATTTAGTCTTGCTTATGACCCATATTACGTTATATCTTATGCACTATCTTATGTTGATTAAAAAATCTGTAATTAAATCCCGAAGAAAAAAAAACTATAGTGAAACAGCTTACCTGGTCGTGGGACTTAACTTCAGTTTTGTCAAACTTCTCAAATGTCGGCATTATCAAGGCTTCAATTATATTCTTGGTCATCAGTATTTGCTTTCTGTAGCCCTTTGGTTCCAAAGCACGGTAATTATATCTACATAAGGTATGATATTAATATTTATCTCACGATTTTTTTGTTTTCCGTTCTGGATGGGTATAAAAGGGCAGTTCTCGTTAAACCTTAAAAGTCGTATAGTTTATTTATTGGTTATTGCATATCGAATACGCTGTATATTTTTATTGGTTATCCCAAATTTAGAACGCCAAGTATTATTGAATACCGCAAGCGAATACTGGTTAACTCTTGTCTTAGTTTTTATTAATATTTAATTAAAACTCTTTATTGAGTATTGTACACAGTTGAATGCAGACAGGTCTTACGATTGGCCGATAGAACAAGGAGCAGGGTTTTAACAATATGTGCCATATTTTATAGACGTTTTAAATAATTTGTTTCTGCAAGAAAAAACAAAAGGGTCCCTGAGTTTATAAACCTAAAATTTACGCTTTGTATAATAAAAAAAGAAAATGTCCAATCGAGTTAAATCTGCTGTTGTTACCAAGTATTGATTGGATTTAAAATGGATAACAGAAATTTTAATTTTTTACCATTTTTTAAATAGCAAAAAACAGGAGAAAATAGTGGTGGTTTGATTGTGGTTGACACTCTCTAGTTTAAAAATTATATACTCTTGTTTTATATTGCATATCTAGATATGTACTTACACAATTTTATCTTTTAAACCCTAAATGTTAGGTTTTACATAATATATTAGTCATGTTAGTTACTACATTTGAAAATGTTTTAATTTGAAAGCTCCTTGTAAAAGTTTTCGGACATACAAAACACCCCTCTCAAAGCGTTTGACAAGTAAAGAGAAAAATATTGGACAAAAACAATATGTGTCCATTTTATATATGAAGATAGGGTAAATAAAAGGTTATATAGTAACAACGATAACCATAAAGTTGGTTAAAACTCACAATGTTTTATTGTGTACTGGGGCATGGCTTAGTATGTAAGTCCTGAAGAACGGATTAGTAACATATTTCTTCAATACTGGATCAAGAATGGTCCGGTTCTTGATCAATTCTGGAATATCTTTGTACGTAGGATCCAACCAATCCCAGTATGGTATGCCAAGCGTCTTATTTTTCATATGGCGAGATAAGCCTAGCATAAAAGTATTTGAATAGAAATGAGGTATATCATAGTATATTGATAAAAATCATGGTAATTATGGGGAAAAATGATTGGAAGAATGCAACATAGGTTAGGTAAGCCTGTACTGTGGGGAAGTAAAGCAATAACCTGCCGTTGTTTGATGATTCGTAGTCATTACAATCTTTGTAATTTATACGTATTTTATCATTAAACGCTGTCCCAACACAGACCTGTTGTGGTGTTAGAGATATTTTCGAAACGTATGGTAAAACAAACGGGTGTATTGTATGTCCAAAGTCCTGTAATCTGCATTTGACATCCACTGAAACAGCTTTGCAACATACGAACCCATTTCCAGTTGTACCACCATTAGCCGGTGCCATGCCAGAAACATCGGATGATGGTGCCAGCTACAGTGTCCGTTCTTGTGTCCTTTGATACCATGGCTGTACCATGGACACCTGTACGGCCACCCGTGCCACTTGACCAAGCTCTGGGAGTAAAGAGATTGTGGTGAATCGATGCTTTCGGGAACTAATATAATTGTTTGTGTATAATGATCACGTGTATTGTTTGTAGAACCCGTATGTGAACGACGTATATCTAACAAGTAATTTGCGTCGTATTTACGACAACTACACCGCCCTTTGTAACTAAAACACCAGTCATTATCGCAATTAAGATGGGCGTCAAAGTTCTTCACTCCTTGTTATATATATTGTTGTGTATACCGTACAGCATAATGCTACTCATCGCGATACTATGCGCTGCATTCTAAGTAATAGAATGCAGCTTACAGAATAAATTATTACCGTGCGTCTATAGTCTATTGTCTGAATTATATGCTGCAAGTTACTGGAGTCAGATTTAGACAAGCACCGACTTTACAAACTGGAAAGGACAGCCTAAAGTGACCTTTTGGTTTAGCCACAAGCGGCCAAATGCGCTTGCCCCGATAAGAAGCCTTAAAGCAGGGGTGCTAAAAGATAAGTCAAAGCATAGTTATTTGTTTCATTAAACTAATAGTTCGAACTGATTGCTACCGACTTTAAGGGAATACACTCCTTCGATAGTTCACCGACCCATAAGTATAGCTTTCGCTTAAACTGTAATTCCACTTTATACAACACGCACATTTACGTAATGACGTTGTATATGGCGTACAACTAATTAAATTGATTTCTATGCGTGATCGATCTGTAATGTGGCCATGGTATTTAGGTAACCTTGTGCTTGTGCATTTTTGTAATAGTGAAGAAAAGCTTTTTAAAATAAAGCTTGTGCATATTCTGGCTGTTCTGTTAAAAAAGTTTGCAGTGCACGGAGTGTCGAATGTTTTAAGCAAAATTCTTTTAGGGGCGATCTTTTCACATCGCAAAATCTTAGCCTGAATTTTTAAAAAGCTTCCTTTTATAAACATTAAGTAATGGCGCTTTTTGTGAGGTCATTTTGTATTAGGAGATGGCGAGACTTATGTTGCACGCGTCCTATATAAAAAACATTATAATAGAAATACCGTACCCACTGTTGTATTTCCGAAGCTCTTACAGTATGTTATACTGTATTGTTGGTGTAATTTAAAAAAAGCATTGTAATTTTGGATAAAAAAACATTCGCTACGTGCCTTACCCATAGAATAGGGCCGAGAAACCAGCATTTGGTTTCAATCCCGAAATCTCGCTGGCTAACTTACCATGAAGCCAAAAAGGGAATTGTCGTTTTTGAACTTGGTGAACCCTTGAATGAGGTCATGCAAGTCTTCATTGGAGAGTGATCGAATGCTTTTACGAATGCGAAAAGCTGTAAATGTTGTTAGATAAGTGATAATTAGTTCTGACAGTGAAAGGAAAAGTATATAGTCTGTGCGAATCCTACTTCCCACAAGAATTGGTTTGCTGTGGGTTCTACTGTTAATGGCCGTAAGGTACCGATAGACAGGAATTTCGATATAAAATATGTCTTAGTTAAAAGATTCGAAACTTAGCAAGTGAAAAAATCGGTGAAGCAACTTCCTATCCTTTGTAGGAAGCCGTTGCAGGCCCCTTGCCTATTGTAGTAGATTGTTCCTTGTAGATCCCAGGTAAGTCTGTTACAACACCTGATGCGATTTGCTAAATCCTACGCGCTGTCTCGACTCTCAAAGGTGCGTTAATTAATTGAGGATTTTAGAGTAAACGACCTCGACTTTACTACTGTCTGCTGTGGTTTGCCGATCAAAGCTTCATTAGTTTGATAACTCCCCACCGGTTGGTCTGGTGGTTTAGTGTGACGCCTTTAATTGAAAGGTCAAGGGCTCGAAACGGTCGCTAGCTAGCCGGTTGTGTCCTTGGGCAAGGCACTTAACAACACACTGCAATAGCTCCGTTAACCCGACGGTGGGCGCGAGGCGATCTGACGATTGCTAGTATGTTGGTTTTCCCATTCACGGGGATAAATATGAATTACCTTTTCTATGTTATCCATCAATTGCACTGAGCAATTAAGGCGATTAACTTAGTAGATTATCAGTTAAATTATTAGATCTTTCAACGATATAGATTTCGGGTAATCGTCACATACAAGATGTTTTTAATGCGTTAGGAGCTCTCTCTTTTCTTCAAGCCAAAGTAAAATAAACTTTTTAGCCAAAGTATTCGACAGCTGCGGTAATAATCGAAAACCTAACAATAATAGTTCAGTGATGAAGCAATGTCAGCGCAAATGCCTGTTGCGGCGATCATAAATCTTAGGTAAACACATGAGGTCGCTACACCTCAATAAAAGATGGACTGTCGGACATGCTTAGCTAAGTGCCTTTCCCAAGAAAATAATTTACTAGATAACAATAAGTTTCATACAATTTCGTAAAAAGACGACGAACTAATCAAAAGACGACGAACTAAAGAATGTTGTTCGGCCCAAAACAAAGTAGTAGAGCGATTACCCGCGTTATATCGACTATTGTTCGCACCCTCACCAGCGAATAAAAATTTGTAATTCCTGATCGTATACCTTAAAGCCACATTAAAACGCAAAAAATGACCCGAATACTTTTTAAACGTTTCAGGCTTGAAATATTTTAATGCATAAAAATATTTGAATTAAACAAAAACCGACAACAACAATGTTAAAAACTTACGTCTGAGGACTTCTGAGCAGGATCTTGATTGGCTTCCGGCTCCTATACATCGGTTGTTGGCTGGCCTGCCTAGCCTTGTCTTACAAAGTCGTTCTCTGTGCTGCACTCCTCCCCAGTCCGATTTGATGCATTCACTCCAACTTGACCATGCCCCGAATGTGGCTGTAAACGTGAAAGATTGGATGGGATTCAATTCAAGTATTCGTTCCTGTGCGTGGAAAGATGCATTGCCCAATGACAAAATGGACTTGAGCAGCTTCTATAGATTCCAACATTTAAGTAATGGTCTGACCCTTAATAGATCTAACATGTGTAAAGTAAGGAAATATTTGAAAAAAAATTCGTTAATCACCTTTGACACATGATCGCTCGTTCCTGGCCATGATATACCCGCGCCTGCAAGTACAAGCACAACAGCCCGTCCAAACGTTGTAGACCTTTCCATGTTGACAGTTTAAATAGAAACAGGAACTGTCGGCTGTAAATTTAGATCAAAACTAGAAAGTGTCAACCACGTTAACCAACACTATTTTTGTTACGGTATATCTAATACATAATAGATAACACCTCTAAAAGGTTCTATTTATTGTTTTATTCCTGCTATTATAAGGCGTTAAAGACAACCTATTACTGTTTTGTATGCGATTAAGTTTTGGGGGATTTATCGGAAATGTTTTTGGTAGGTCAGGGGTCTCTTTTCTTTTTTCCGGATCTTTTTTCTTGACATTGAAATTAACCATTAATTTGTGGTAGCTTAAAATTTTTTAGATGTTTTATTCACGTGGTTATAGTGTATTCTATTGGCTAATTAAGTTTTATATTTTAGGGGATTCATGTGGTAAATCGGGCTATATACAGAGTTCAATTGTTTGTTTCTTCGTTTTGTTTATTCATCGTCAACTTTCTTTTCAATTTTAGTGAACTGGTCCCCAAATATTGGCTGCTAAAGAATATTCGCCGCTATGAAGTAAAATAAAAATAGAAGGTAAAATCAAAATGCGTTCTTTCGTAGTGAAGGGAACCTATAATGATTGTGAGCAACATGACCTAATAAGCATTATGCTGTGGTTCTATGCAAGTTTAAAGACAAGTTTAAGAAATGGTACAAAAATACATGTATATACACATTTTATAATAAAATTGTTTTCTTTTAAATTTAACAAAATTGTACGTAATATTTGCAAAATACCATTTCTTTTTAATTATATTTTGAACGGTGTAAGTTTTAAACCCGCCATGAGTCCCATGGACTTGAATACATTGCGTTAATTCATTTTGTCGATTTTTTGTTTATGTTTCTTTGAGGATACTGTTATTTATCCTCGTCTGTGGAAGAAAGCTGTTTGTAAACATGGGTGATCGTCAAATCACCTCGTGCAACCAAACCCACACGGTATTTTGGTGTGTTTAATAAATAATTAGTTTCTTTTATGCCCTGGATATAGTAAGTACTTGCGACATAGCTTAGTTTTACCGATACAGGTATTTAATCAAAGTCCGATCAGAACATGTTGTCAAAATGGTTTTAACAATACACACTTACCGCTGCAGTTACTGTATAGGTACGAATAAAGGGCCGTGTTGAGTGGAACTCTGTCAAAAGCCACTAAATCTTCACTCGGTATTAATTTATCATCAGAAAACTCTATAGAACCGTTCTTGTATTGACCTGTATAAATGGATATTAAATGTATTTTTTAAAACGTTAATTTGAATCCAACTTGAAGAAGGGTAAACACAGGAAGAATCACATACGTTCTAGGTACGCTACATTTCCTTCTAGTATTTATGAGTCCCATATGAAAAAATGGGACACATATTGTTTTTGTCCGTTTTTTTTTATTTTTTTCCGTCAAACTCTTGACAGGCATGGCATGTCGCCCCGGCATCTACCAGAAGAAATATTGGAACGCAATAAAACTTTGTTATTTGTTAGATAACATGGTCTAGATTCTGGGACGCTAAAAGCCAAAACGATAGTTTTTTCTAAATAAAATAGCTTTTGGGGGCATCACCTTGAACGACTGGTCCAATTTTAATTTTGGTGGGATGTAAGTGATTTGTTGTTTGGGGAATTCCCCGGAGAGAGTAAAAACCAAACGGTATTCTGTTTTAAAAAATAGTATTTTTGGGTATAGCGCTAGAACGGCTGCTTCATTTTTAATCGATTTGATAAAATGTAAGTGCATTTAGAATTGTTAGATAACATAAACATGGATAACAAGATGGTTACCTCAGGGACCCATTTATGCTCGCAAAAAACAAACTACAAACTCGGTGTATAAAATACAAATTGTGGTTAGGGACTTTGTAGCAAGGATATATAGCATACAAAATGTGTTTTACAAATGGTGGTGGCTTACACGTGGTTGATACTCTCTAGTTCTCTATATGTTTAATACATTTCTTTATTTATTCATTTCTTAATATTGGGCAATATCCATTATGTGCCTCGCTCATACAGCTAGTTGTGCTACCAAAATCTTTCCGGTAATACAATAAATTGATTTTTACGACTTTAGACAAAGGAAATAGAATAGCCCGGTTACCATGGCCATTGATAGATTGTAGCTATGTGCGTTAGGCGTGGGAAAGCATAACTGATGGCTTGTGTGTATATTTCTTTTTGGAATTTCGCCGATTTTTACATTACATTACAAATATACACAAAATCAAACAACTGACAGGTACTTTTATAAATATTTGTCGTTATATTTTTTAAACTTGTTGTTCACTTTTTATATGGGCGAGTTTTAACATTCAAACAATGAGCCCGAAATTTTACTATTATCTTACCCTCCGGCTTGGTAAAAGGCACTAATGACATCATCAAAACGACGAAACAGATGCGCAAGACGCCCATTTTATACATAGAGACAATCTTCAACGCTGTAACGTGTAACAATTTGCAAGATAAATATCAGTTTACGTATCCGCTTTAACAGAATAATGATGCAGTGGTTTAAATAAAACAAACAATGTAAACCTTGTCAGTTGATTCACCTAAAAATTTACAACGCATGGCCAATGTTTTTATTTTTTAAACTGCTAAACTTACCGCGGTCCAACTATGCATACCTTGTAGATCTTGTTTTAGGATACTGTTATTTAAATAAAGCAGACTTTGGCCGCAACCAACATTATAACCTCACCAAAGTAAGTATATTAGATCAAATCCTTAGCTGTCTGAATATAAAAAACATCCTTAGCTGACTGAATACAAATCCTAGCTGACTGAATACAAATCCTTAGCTGACTGAGTTTAAAAATGGCAAACGAATATAATCACGATACAGCAACGGGAAAAGACGGCAAAACGAACAGTCGTTAAAACACGTCAGTGAAAAAATGGATATAAATTAATAAATATAGCGGACGCGGCGGCCAAACCTACGTGAAAGAACAATCAACATATGTTCTCTAGTTATTACACCGAAGTCTTTTTCCACGTGCAGTTAAAAACTAACATTCGTGTGAGATTTACGAACATTTCACCATATATGTTTTATTTAAATTGAAGCATATTGTCAAGCGCCGCAGTGAAAATAAGCTATATTCCTAAAACAGTCCGATTTAGTTTTACACGGCTACGTTTCAGTACATAAATGTACATTTTAACATATCGGGGTCATGGTATCTAACAATTCTTAAAGTTTCATTCCGATTTGACGATTCCTTGTTGGAGATTTTAGGGCGATATGGCATGCCCGTTACAATCATGATTTAGGAACAAATAAATATCAATCCTTTTCTAAGTGACTTGGCTGAAGATAAAACAAAATCACTGCATAGGAATGACCACTCTTTTTACCATAAGAATAAACGGTCCAATGATACCCATGTTACTTGTCTATCCCAGTTCTTCAATGCTTACAGCCCAATCGGACATTTCCGACAAATTTCTTGGACAAACCGTGAAATCTACAAATATCCTGATATTCCCACAGAAGAATACCACCGTAATATGTGTTTAAACTCCCCAGTAAGGTCTCTTATATGGTGCAACCTAAATTTGCACCGATTCCTTAACAGTGTGACAAGAATAGGCTATAGCAATCATATCTTATTAATAAATAGTCAAAACGCGACTGAACTTGGAAACTCCAAACCAGAGATCTCTTGTTCGTTGATGGTTGGATTGTTTATTTGGGTTGTACGATTTTCTGTTGCAATTTTGGACTTAAATACACACGCAATAATTATTAATAAATAACCAGCTTACCCACTGTCTACGCGTAGATTAATAAAAAATCAGTATACACACGATGTCAGAAGAAGAATCAGTAGAAAAGGAAAAAACACGAGGTTCACGCAATTATAGAACTATTCATCATTACGCAAAATTACATCACAATAGTTAAAAAAGAAATTTTGTTATCCCTAAAACATTAGGATTTACAGATTTATATCGCCTTTTGTTGTGACACCATTGTTATCTTCTGCCTCGTGCAAAAAGTTTCTGCCAGACAAAAATCCCGATTTATAATTCCATACTGCAGTAAAACCACCACCCAGCAATCCATAAAATATATTGGCCCCAAATTCTGGCACCAACTTCCCACTAGTATCCGTGATATTAAGTTATTTACGAAATTTATTAAAGTAGTAAAACAACACCTTTTGGATGATCCTCACCCTCTTCCTTAACCATTGTTAATTTATTTAATAACATATAACAAACCCTCCCTTATAATGGCCCACTTTTACAATTCCTTGTATCTCAGTAAAAAAAAATCTTGGTTAACATACATATTCTTATCTATATCTAGGCTTATTCTTATAATATCCGAACCCATTTTTAAATTCCCTTTTACTATCACACCACTAGTATATTTTACCTTTTGTTCTACCATTCTTTTCTAACTCTTTCATGTTTTGATTTGTTTATTCTTTGTGGTCTTTGTTGTATCACCTCAATCTTTTAATGTAAGACCTGCAATAGATGTTATTTTTTTAATACACCACTTTATCTTTGTCCACATGATTACTCACCAATTCGTTCCACCATATTACACTGCAGGCTGTAACTGTTACATGGTAAGCCGATGGCAATATTATTTTGAAGTGGATTTTTGTTGATGTTTAAATTTAGCCGGCCCTAACAGTTACCTTGTATCTAGAATGCTCCACATACAATCGCTAATATAGTGCACTAGCTCACCTGCACCTGCATGTATCACTTACAAGTAAAACCCTTTTTCTTTCTCTTTCTTTTACTCTTACTGTCCAGATTTTCTATTTTTCAGAGCATTGCGAGATCTAGTGACGGCAGGAGGATCTTCTGTTGTTGTGGCGTCACTATAAATCATCATCTCAAGAATTTATTCTTCCGGAAATTGCTGCAGAGTTTATTCATTTTTTATTTTTATTTAATATTAGTTTTGTCAGGGAGGCAGTCTTTGCCTACTTATTGTTTGTACTATGCATAATTGTTACGCATACTTAAAGTGCAATATTGTTTTGCACAAAATATGTTTTTCTACATAATTTAAATTATTTATAAAGTACAATATTGTTTTGCACAATAATGTTTTTTCTAATAAATTTTAATTATTTATTTATATAGTTAATTTTTAATTAATATACTTTTAAATGCCTTGGTAAGTGTTGCACTTGAAACTTTTCAGTGAAATTTTATTTTGGGGGTTTTCCTTTTTCCACTGCGGCCCACACTTTCCGGGCCACCCCTTCTCCTAAAGCCGGCTCCCCCATTGCACGGGTCGCTTTACCGCACATTTTTCTTCGAGGCTTAGTGCAATTTTTATTTTATAAACAATTAATTACTTATTTTTAATATTTTTTTTTTAATTGGGTTTAGCGGACACGTCAAATTATACAGAATTTTTATAGTCTATTTTTTTAGACGTGTTCTAACGACTGTCGTTTTGCCGTTTTTTCCCGTTTTCCAAAATTTTACCGATAGTCCCGCTTCGTGTTTTCATCATGGAAACAAAAATATAAACTAAACTAAACTAACTAAGTTTAAGCTTTTTAAAAGTAGCTGTAAGATATCTCACCTAATTTGACCTGTGTAATATGCTTTAATATTTATTTTTTTAGTATGTATAGAAGTAAAGTTACTATTTAAAACATTTAAATGCCTTATGTTTGCTAATAGCTTAACATAGAAGTGAAACAAGTCTAAGTTGGAAGTACGTTTTGGCCCTGCTGGAGTTCAGTCATCAAATCGAAGAGATTAAAAAGCAATTCAAGGCTGTAGGTATGAAAGGCAACGAAAGCTATTTTTTTTTGTAAGTGTAATATAGTAACATCTGTAGTATTTTGTTAAAGTCGTTTGATGCTTGGGTGTTGTTTTGATTGACAATCATTGTTTGCCCCTGATGCTAGACCTGTCGATCCCTATATTTCAATGTCGTTTGTTACGTCATCAAGTACTTAATTTAGCATATTGCCTCGTGTTATTGTTTTTTCCACCGAAGTACGGAATGTTTAACTGAAATTATTGGTACTGAAGCTGATTGATTTAATTTACTAATTCGACATAATTGCGGTGATAATCAGTTGGTAAGCAGCGTTTCGTAACTTCCACTGTTCTTTTATATTTCTGAGGCTTTTTTTATCGTATTTAAAACAGTTAATACGAAAGCAGTATCAGCTAAATGATAGTTTAAAGCTTAATATGGACTAGGAGGGTTTAAAACTGGAAGCCGAAAAGACAAAGCTGAAAGCCAAACGAAAGAAATTGTATATAATCAAGATTCAAACTACTAATAAAGATGTGATAATTACTAAAATTCCACAGCAGCTGCCTAACAGAATCGAGCTACACACAAGCCACAAAGACAAATATTTTTTTTTATCACAAGCACGTTCATACCGGTAAGTTCTAAGAGAATCTCTAGGTCTGACGCATTTTTACGTTAAGCTTGATGCGCTTTACACAGCATTGCAACTATAGAGATACTAATATACACTAGGGTAGCCTTTTTTAAATAATTGATAATGCTGCATTGTTGTAAAATGAATGCATTTGCCGTGCAATGGCTGTGTTGCCATACAAATAATGGTTTTATTTTTTTGTAATTGGTATTTAACTGAACGTACTTTTGAGTTTTAAGAAAAATAAAAATTATTTACTACCAAACTTTATTTCCCATATATTTAAAGAGCAATATTTATTAAACTTTGGCATTTTAATGCATCATATTTATTACACTAGACCAAACGACGTTTAAGTCGTCAACTATTTCTTCGTGCGAAAAAGTCCACAGAAACGTTTAAAGTTGTAGCCTACTTTAATACCTACGTACCACGAGGTCCGACACTCTCTTTGAAATATACACCGGATATATATATCCAATGTTACTGTATTTGACGCAAACGGCACTTTACGCTGCCACGTTACATTATATAACTGTACCAACAGTAGCGCGTCGGCCCGTCAGCAGGAATGGTGCAAGATCGAAACCTGCCGATGCTAATTGCGTGTAACCCAACAATAGGCGCGTGGGTCCATTAAATAAGAGTATCCTATCCCTGTTAAACTTAAGCTCACAATTTTACGTTTAGAAAATAATACCAGTACGTTTAGTGGATATGGTTATTTCTTGTTATGCGTGGGGCTGCACAAAACGTCAAATCAAGACTGCAACGTGGAGTTTTCATGGGTACATTGTTTAACGCATAATAATATACAAACATACCACATACATAAAGTTAAACCGCATCACTTTAAATTCAGATTTCCAAAAAATAAAGAGCAACTGGAACAATGGCTGATAGCACTTAAAAGAGAGAAATTCTTCTCAACAAAGTATTCATATATATGCTCGGAACATTTTGATGCTGAAGATTTCTATGGTAGAGTGCGAAAACGACTTAAGCCAGGGGCAGTGCCATCAGTATTCAGTTTCCCGGAGCATCTTCAGTCAGTAAGTCATTTTTTACCAGTACTCCAGCCTTTGGGCAAGAGATTAGTGACGTTAGTTGTAGTAAGCTTGAATATGTTTTTCCCCAGAAAAAAAAGAAAAAAAGAAGGGAGCTGCTTGACAGAAATCGACTAGCTAGTCGAGCTGTGGTACCTGAAAAAAAAATTAAATTTATACAGAGTCATAATGATTTAAAAGATTACAACTACAGTAATACTGGTAGTCCAAAACAAAAGATAGAAAACATAAAACAAAAGTTAATCAAAATAAGAAAGCAAAAAAAAAGTGTTACTTGTGCAGAAATGCAGGGCTACAAAACAAGTTAAAGGTTTAAAAGAGCTGTTAGTCAAAGCCAAAAATAAAAAAAACTTAGAAGACAAGCCATTTGATATATTGACCTCAAACTTTGGAGATACCGCGATAGAACTATTTTGTACAAATATTTAAAAAATAGTGGCAAAAATGTAAAATATACAGAAAAAATTAATACATTTTCTATGACCCTTCATACATACTCCCCAAAGGCCTACCAATTCATTCGAAAACACCTAACATTACCACACCCAAGAACTTTGTCAAAGTGGTTATCTGTCTTTAAAGGTAACATATTGGATAAAATGGCAATCAAAAAGCAAGTGGAATGGAATGAAAAGGAGTACACAGGATTTATAAATTTAGGAGAAAATTTAGATGACGATTCACTACGTGTTGCAGCAAACGCCCTTGTGTTTATGCTGGTCCCAATTAATGCAAACTAGAAAATTCCAATACCTTATTTCTTCACTGATGGCTTGTCTGGGAAAACTCTTGCAGAATTAGTGCGGAAGGTGTTGTCCTGCCTGCACGACAATAACATACTAGTTTGTTCGTTAACCTGTGATGGCTGTGGGAGCAACCAGAGTATGTTAAATGAATTAGGAGTACCTGTGAGATATCCAATCAAGCAAAGTTATTTTCTTCACCCAGAAAATCTCAATAAAAAAATCTGTCTTTTTAGATAATTGTCATGTTTAAGTTGATGCGGAATCTTCTTGCTCAAAAAAAGCTGTTGCAAAATTCCACTACAGGCCAACATATAAAATGGGATTATATAACCAACTTGCACAATATACAAACAAAGGAAGGTCTAAAGCAGGCTAATAAATTAAAACGGAATCATATTGAGTACGGAACACAAAAAAATGAAGGTCAATCTTGCAGTACAAACCTTGAGTGTTTCCACTGGTAAAGCTATCCAGTGTCTTAGACAGCTTGGCTATGCACAGTGTGTAAGGTAGTGCAGAAACTGAACTTCATTATGCTTACTGACCGCCTGTTTGACGTAATGAACTCTAAAAACCCGCTGGGAAAAGGCAACAAAGCACCTCTGAAAAAATCGAATAAACAAATTTGGTTACCATTTTTAAGCACAGCAAAAGAATATTTAAGTAACCTCATGTGTGACGGCAATTATCTGTACAAAAGCCAGCGCAAAACAGCCATTGTTGGCTACCTGTTAAATATTGAATCCCTTAATCAACTATTTGATACACTTGTTGAAAGCGGGAAATTACAATATCTCTTAACTTACAAGTTTAGCCAAGACTTTTTGGAATTATTTTTTGGGGGCATTAGAGGGGCCAATGGTTGGAACAACAACCCTACATGTTAGCAGTTCAAATCCGCCTACAGAAAGCTGCTGAGTTTAACTGATGACATGTTAGTAACAGCCGGAAATTGTTCCCAATCAGCAGAGTTTACCACAAGCCGTTATTCTATTTTAGCACCAATTCAAATGGCATCGCCTAATATCGATATTGAACGGAGATACAACCTTGATTCAGACATATCAGACCAAAACGCAACTGATCATACGTATCTGCACATGTTACTTCTTGAATGGTACATATTTGTCACCGATGATAGCAGGGCCGGTTTTAGGCCGATTTGACCGATTAGATCAAATTGGGCCCCGCACCTTGAAGGGGCCCCGCGCTAGCGGGGTTCGTTCTGTATCACGAGGTTTAAAATACTACTGAAACGTAAAATAAAAAGTGAAAAATTATTCTTTCTCATAATATCAATTTGTTATGCATCGTAACTAAGTCAAATTTATATTTCTGTGTCTGCCTGTTACGTCATAATGAATATGGTTGCTAAACAATATATATGTTTGGAAGTAAAACAATATATCGCAAATAAGCATCCACATTACCTTTAATTTGTTTTATAGCAAGTATTAAATGTATATTATTGTAGTTTGTATGTACTGGTATGTATTTTATGATATATAAACACCCATAAATTTTGCTATGAAGAGTAGGGGCCCCGCCATCACATTTCTAATTGGGCCCCGCGGTTGCTAGCACCGGGCCTGGATGATAGAAACTATAGTGATGTACATATCGGGATTTGTTGCAAAAAATTAATACCAAAGTTACTTTGCAACATTAGCATCAACTCACTGTACACCACAGTACCTCCAGAACATGACCAAAGGTTTATACTCATCTCTATCAAAGACAACAATGGTTTAACTTACACATCATCAGATTTGACTAAAGTAAACAATGACAACTGAAAAAGTTTTTCGGAGATATATTAAAACAACTGGACATCCCACAAATATCAGAGGTTTAGAGGGTACAATTTGCTCCAGTGTTCTTACACACCTGCAGAGTGAAAATTTGTTATTTAATTCCTTGGAAACCCACATGTTCGACACAGATCCAAGGGATAACCACAGGATAACACTCATCAAAAAATAATTAAACTATACCTTACAATAAGATTTCATCACGAAGCAAAGGTGTACACATCCGAAATCAGAGGATCAACGACAACAATCCCATAAAGCCATTTTATTTAAACACCAATAATATTAAACTGGAACATCAATTTTACTGAAATAATATCAATTAAATTACCATAGTTTATTTTTAAAATTTTATTAATGCATTTTACAGTAAAGGCTGGTTTACACGATGCGTGGCGAAACGAGACGCAGACAAACGCGGTGAAGCGAATTATCTTGTACTGTTTACACGTACGCGCAGCGATGCGTATCGCCATGACAACAATCGTAAACTATTTCGTTCGGTATTTGTTTCTTTCACAACAATTTTATTTGAAGCATTTTTTTCTGAATTTAAAATGCCGATAACAAGCATACGATCGCGCAGTACAAATGTAAAAATTATTCAACATCACGCAGCAGCACTTTTGCTGTTACGGCAGCAAAAAAAGAAAGGAAAAAATCGTACTGTTTGGGTTCATCCAATTTTACAAAAAAGAAAAGAGCTGGGTATGCGTAGGCCTTTGCTTTAACACTATTGTGTCCCAACTTGTGTTACAAAAAATAACCGCCTGCATCTTATCACCAGGCGAGTTTCATCGCCTCATTAAAGAGCTACGGTTGGGACGGGAGAGTTCTTTCACCATATATTTTAGGATGAACCCTGACACTTTTGACCAGCTGGTCAACTATATATCGCCACTAATTCAAAAACAGGCTACAGTAATGCGAGAGCCTATATGCCCTGCTGAGCGCCTTGCTATTACTTTGAGGTAAATAAACAAGCTTGGTGCCAAAATGAAATATCTTATAGGCGTAGTCCTACATATTCTCTTTTGCAGATTTCTGGTAACCGGTGACAGTTACCAAACTATTGCCTTTTCCTACCGGACCAGTAAATCCACGGTGTCCAAAATAGTCCCGGAAGTATGTGCAGCAATATGGACAGCTCTGCAGCCAGTATACCTCAAGCCTCCCACACAGGATCAATGGAAAAAAATAAGTGATGAATTTTACAGGCTGTGGAACTTTCCAAACCTTATTGGGAGCATGGACGGCAAGCATATTTTGATGCAAGCTCCAGCAGAATACAGGATCACTGCTACTTTAATTATAAAAAGCAGTTTAGTATGGTCCTGTTTGCAGTATGTGATGCAAATTATAAGTTTACAGTTGTAGATATTGGGAGCTATGGATCCCAATGTGACGGTAACATTTTTAGAAATTCTAATTTTGCCAAACAGCTAAGGGGGCAGGTAAACTTGCCCGATGATTCCTGTCTACCAGGAACAAACGTGGCATTACCCCATTGTGTTTGTGGGAGATGAAGCGTTTCCTTTACAAGTAAATTTAATGCGTCCCTATCCCGGAAGACACCTTGACTCTTTGAAACGGGTTTTCAACTATAGATTAAGCCGTGCTCGTCGGGTTATAGAAAATGCATTTGGCATTATGTCCTCAAGGTTTCGAGTTTTTCGATTCGCCCAATATCTGTAGCACCTGCTAGGTGCGACAGCATTGTTAAATGCTGCACAGTTTTGCACAACTTTTTATGCAGCAAATCAGCATATTGTGAGGACAACGCATTTGATTATGAGTATCGCAATGGTCAACTGCACCAGGGTACTTGGCGTAACGAACAAGCCGCTCGTGCATTTGATCGATGCGTGCAACTTGGGCGTGGTCACTCGCAACATGCTGCATTTGTGCGAGACACTTTTTCGAATTATTTTTCAAGTGAAGTTGGAATGGTACCCTGGCAAAATAGAGTGGTGTTAGGGCATTAATTGGAAGCCTACATGTTAGGATTTGTACCACACTATTTTTTTTGTTATTTTTTAGAACATAAACCTGTACTAAATTTAAACGGTAAAAAATAAAACATTTCAATGGTTGCTTTGTATATTTATTTCTTATTGATAATCGTTACTGGTTGACTGAATGGCATCATCAACAATTTTTAAGATCTGCAATTTAACAGAGGATTTTAATTTTTTTGGTAACATTTTAACATCACTTGCTATTGAGGAAAAAAATGCATCATCCCCATCCGGTAATGTAGAAATTGAATCTGAGATGATAAAATTGAAATGTATGAATACGTTTATTTGAACATAAGGTTTTTGTTTAACCAAGCTTACCTGATGTCTCTTTTAATATCTTAAACAACTCTTTCTCCACATCTGTTGATGCGGGTCTTTTTGTCCTTTTAGCTGGTGTTGGTGGTGTAGCTGTTTCACACTGCAGATAACATATTTGATTAAAATTGGAACTTCAATATATTTTTAATTTAATTTCAGTATTTGAATATATACCGGTACGGTTATACGGTACAAAAATTTGGTATTGGCTAGTGCAAAATGTCGGTTGATATAGGGCCCACCTGAATTTGGTTGAAGGAGTCCAGCGAAAATGCACCATCGCAGTCAATAATCACCTCTTCAATAGGAAGATTGATATTTGATGAAGTGCTAAAAAAAACTTTATGGTTATAACATAATTAGGCCATGTTGAGTAGTAATCTTCTGGTATAAACGCAATCTGAGATTGATAAGACAATCATGTTTATCCCCATGGGTGGGAAAACAAAGGAGTAACTTAACAGAGGCATTGCACTGTGTTGTGTAAAATACATTGATTTTAGTTTTTGTTGAACAGTTTAGTTCCAAGTATAAACAGGCAATGTTTGTCTGTTAAGTGCGTTACCCAAGAACACAAGCGACTGGCATGGTTGGTTTCGATCTCGCACCCTTATGTCTGATCCCACCCCTTATCGATCCTCCGAACAGTTTAAATCATAATGTATACTTTCGATTTTGAATGAAGGGTTCCAAAAATCTCATCCTCTCCATAAGTGACCACACCGGAGAGAAGCTGCACCCAGCACCAGACTTTGTTTTGTTGGTCTGTGCCACCTTTTCCCTGCGATACTTATCTCGCAAGGATCGCCACTTTTTTTGGCATTCATGTAAAAAGAGATTAAGTCCAACCGATACGAGTATCAAATAAGTCCCACCCATAATTGTAAATTGATTCAGCTACCGGTATGTATTTGTTTTGATTACGATACGCAACACTAACAAATTTGTGTGAAGCTGAACTGTATGAATGTCTGACTGTTGGGTAATTTTAAAGACCTTTTTTTCAAATATAATTTTTTGTGAAACATGATACTAGTACCAGGTATCTAATTTAGGGGCTTATAAAGTATAATCTTTATCTTCTTGGGTGAATAAAAAACTGACTAAGAGGAAAATGTAGTCACAGCTAATCAGTAGCCTGGCCTGACCACAAGTGTAGCCTATAGTGTATATGTAGGGTAGGTAGGCCACCCTGTAATTTCTAATTTATGCATGACCAAATGTAAAAAAAATGTATCTCGGCAGGTAGCCTAATGTCCAAATCAGTAACAAAACTGTAATCTTGACTATGCTTTATCTTACGCTAACCAGATATTTTCATTACAAATGAAACGTCTTCCCACGCCCTTTCTCGTAACACTTTGTCGTGATATGCTGCCTCTCCTTTGTCATATAAATTCCTTCTCCTTTCTATCTCATCAATTAAAATTTCGTAAAATGAACCTTCCATAATATTACTCTACCTATGAACGTACGTTAAAATATTACAAATTTTATAATTATCGGAGAATCAAGTCTAGGTCTAGATCAAGTCTGATAGCTGCTCACCTTAGTTCATAAATTGCTTGCGAGCTTGCGAGCGAAACGCTCAGGTGCGTTCCCGCGCGAACCAAACGAAGCGAGACAAAACGAAACGAGCGTGTAAACGGTAAAATAAAACAAACAAAGAGAGTTATTTCGTTTCACTTCGGCTCGCATCACCGCGCATCGTGTAAACCAGCCTTAAATGTATACTTTTTATTTTAATATTTAATGTAGTTTTTAACCAGTTTTAGTTTATGCAAAAGTGCGTACCGGTTCTCCGGTCTAGCTTACTCTAAGGTGAATTAAAAAAGCTTTTTTTTATATTAAATAGGTTTAAAACTGAATTAACAACTGATATATATCAGCAAAGCATGTATATGAATTAGAAAACAAATTCACTGCACATTTGTTAACTATTTAACATACCTGGGTAAATCCGCACCAAACACGTGTCGGAACTCTTGCCGTGCAAAGCTTCAAAATGGCGGCCACCATAGAGACAACAATTACGCAACAGTAATGCCGCCTCTAGTGTATATTAGTGTCTCTATGATTGCAACGGAGTACTGAACAAGATAGCGGATACGTGTTGAATATATATTATATAACATACTTGACATACAATACAACATACTTGACATACAAATATAACATACTTGACACACAATTAATTTTTTACCGAATACAAGCACGATAAAACAAAGCCAATGAAGGTGATACAGAATGTATCACTTACTGAAAGCAATTATGAAAAAGTAAAATACATGTCAATAGTATTCTGTATAAATAAATGCATAACAAGCAACAAATGCATAACACTCTGTATTATAAATATTTATTTGACAAAACAAAATGTTAAGCATAGTCTATATAAATGGGAACTGTTATTGACATTTTAAAATTCCTTTAATCTTGCTGAACAGAATGTATTCGAAATTAAACTTTTATATAATATTGTAACAGATGGTGACATTTGTGCACAATCCATTCGAATATCTTTGGTGTTGCGTCGCCCTTTAGCCCAAAAGGTGATAGATCGAAACCGGCCGTAGGAAGCGCTTGTTTCCAACAAAACATAAACGCCATAGACTGTGTGATTAAGTTTAACTGGGCAACGCCAAACCGTAAGGGTGAAAACAACTTATGTTTGCGCTAAGAAATGACGTTCATATTTTTTCCGAAGTGAAAACGCAATTGGAGCGATGATAAGGGTTCCGAAGTGAAAGCGCAATTGGAGCGATGCTATTTGTCCAAAACTACTAATGTACCGGTTCACAATATATTACATGCAACATAGCCGTTATTTGAGAGTTTGTTCACATCAAGCTATATTTAATACACGTGTTAATCAGTTTGTTAACCTTCCGATTAACGCTTTCCTACCGACCAAACATTATATGTAATTGCATAAGATTCCTTCCATTTACCAAAAATATATCAATGTTTGCATACCGTCACAGCCCCACAAGCCCCGTTTCCGTGTTCCTGTTTCGTGTTTTTGTTTCATTTGTCATTAACTAATTCCGGGGAAAAAATAAACAAACTAAACTAATGGTCGGGTCTGTGTAAAAGAGAAATGGTGAATTATTTCTTCATAACATGCTTACACTTTAAACCTATTAGGCCTATATTCAGTTGTACATCTAGAATTAAATTGCCGGGCTGTTTTATATATAACACCAAGTTCAGGCGCTACAGCCGACACAAACGGCGTCTCGTGACCGTAGTTTAGACTTTTATAACTCTTCTTGATATCTTCAAGCAAAGGCAACCAAGATTTCCCTCCAAGGTCAAATGAGTCGTATTTATATCCAAACAATTCTTGGTAGTAGTATGAGTTACGAATCGTCCATGAACCCTTGTTTAAAGTGACATAACTCGGGTTCATTGAGGCATTACAGAAGGGGGACATCGGCCAATCAAATGATCCAAATATATCAGGACGTTTCGTGGAGTTATACGTTGCGTCATCCTGATAAAGAAATCATGAATTAGTAAATTTTTTAGCGAATGGGATTTGAGGTCGATGTGATAAGTCAGAGGTCGGCAACAGTTTGTTTTTAAGAGCGTCATTAACCGATATTTCACAAAATACACTCAACGGACATCTCTTAAACCCAGTGGATTTTATTGGGTTTTACTAAAGCTGTATCAAATATGTAAAACAAGCTGCAGGTGCTCCAGTAAACCAACGGTCGGCGCTAATTATGGGTCCCATTTGAAAAAATGGGACACAATTTTGTTTTTGTCCGTTTTTTTTCTTTTTGTTTTTTTTTTCGTCAAACGCTGGACAGGCATGGCATGGCGTCCCGACATCTACCAGAAGGGTTAATGGAATCGCAATGAAACTTTGTGATTTATTGGAAAACATGGTCTAGATATGCACAAACCAAAATTTTGGGTGATAAATTCAGGGAAATTCCCCTGAGACGTTAAAAACCAAAACGGTATTTTTCTAAAATATTAGCTTATTTGGGAATAACGTTTAAACGACGCTTCCAATTTGACTCAGATTTGCTGGAATGTAAGTGTATTAGTCACTGATTTAACACTTAGAAAAAAATAAAAAAAAATACGTGGGAAAAAATGAATTAGTAAATTTTTTAGCGAATAGGATTTGAGGTCGGCAACATTTTGTTTTTAAGAGCGTCATTAACCGATATGTCACAAAATACACTCAACCGACATCTCTTAAACCCAGTGGATTTTATTGGGTTTTACTAAAGCTGAATGTATCAAATATGTAAAACAAGCTGCAGGTGCTCCAGTAAACCAACGGTCGGCGCTAATTAAAACTGAAGATTACCTTGTGAATAAATTCTAGTCCTCGTTTTTCCATTCAGAGAAATAAAATAGGTTATCCTACTTCATACCCGCAGTCAAATTGTCCAAGCTATTGTATTTAAGAGTTTAAAAATTAAACAGTGTTGGACTCAAATTCCACGCGGGGGATTGAAAGGCAATGTAAAACTGATGATCGTCAGAACACTTTGTGTCCGCAAACAGAAAGATAGCATTGTTGTTACACTGTGTTGTGCATGGTTTACACATTGACTAAATCAAGCAAATAGCCGCTGATTTTGAGCCCTATACAGCATTTTAACTGTCGACGAGGCGTTACCATATTAGCGGCAAGACAAATCACCGCAAACAAGTGATAACTATACATTTTTAATTTGCACAACGATCAAACCTTGTAGCCCTGTAAAAAGCTTTCTTTTGTCCAATCTTGTTGTCCCAGCAACTCCCTTGTATGTCGATACAGCGCAAGTATCCGGTCAACCTGGCTGTGGTGTAGAAAAAACATTGGGTCGAAGGCAGCGAAATCGGTGTATACCATACTGTACAAGTACTCTTCCTTTGTTACTTTTAACTCTTTTGTGGCAACACACATGCAGCCGTGTATCTGAATCATATGATTGTTATGTCAGCGTAATGCAACCTCACATAGAATCGATTTAAATATTTAGTTAAAACTAATGGATTTAGAATTTTATTAGAAAATATAGATGTCAAGTTTAGATGCCGCAACTTTTTGTGTGAATGTTGTGATGTTTAACGACCAGGTCATTTTTTCCTTAAGCCATGGGTATTCACTAACCTGTTTACTACTGTAGTTTTGCCGTTTTATACTGACTACTTAACTTTAAATAATTTCGCCATTTTACTTAAATGTAAAAAAGTAGCAAAACGAAACTATCGTCGTAAACACCTTGTACAACTATACTATGATTCAAATATCCAATAAACACTTTACAGATCATGCATTGTATTTAGTCTTGCCTATGACCCATATTACGTTATATCTTATGCACTATCTTATGTTGATGAAAAAATCTGTAATTAAATCCCGAAGAAAAAAAAACTATAGTGAAACAGCTTACCTGGTCGTGGGACTTAACTTCAGTTTTGTCAAACTTCTCAAATGTCGGCATTATCAAGGCTTCAATTATATTCTTGGTCATCAGTATTTGCTTTCTGTAGCCCTTTGGTTCCAAAGCACGGTAATTATATCTACATAAGGTATGATATTAATATTTATCTCACGATTTTTTTGTTGTCCGTTCTGGATGGGTATAAAAGGGCAGTTCTCGTTAAACCTTAAAAGTCGTATAGTTTATTTATTGGTTATTGCATATCGAATACGCTGTATATTTTTATTGGTTATCCCAAATTTAGAAACGCCAAGTATTATTGAATACCGCAAGCGAATACTGGTTAACTCTTGTCTTAGTTTTTATTAATATTTAATTAAAACTCTTTATTGAGTATTGTACACAGTTGAATGCAGACAGGTCTTACGATTGGCCGATAGAACAAGGAGCAGGGTTTTAACAATATGTGCCATATTTTATAGACGTTTTAAATAATTTGTTTCTGCAAGAAAAAACAAAAGGGTCCCTGAGTTAATAAACCTAAAATTTACGCTTTGTATAATAAAAAAAAGAAAATGTCCAATCGAGTTAAATCTGCTGTTGTTACCAAGTATTGATTGGATTTAAAATGGATAACAGATATTTTAATTTTTTACCATTTTTTTTAAATAGCAAAAAACAGGAGAAAATAGTGGTGGTTTGATTGTGGTTGACACTCTCTAGTTTAAAAACTATATACTCTTGTTTTATATTGCATATCTAGACCGTACTATGTATATATATATAAATAGTATACGGTCTAGATATGTATATATATTGCATATCTAGATATGTACTTACACAATTTTATCTTTTAAACCCTAAATGTTAGATTTTACATAATATATTAGTCATGTTAGTTACTACATTTGAAAATGTTTTAATTTGAAAGCTCCTTGTAAAAGTTTTCGGACATACAAAACACCCCTGTCAAATCGTTTGACAAGTAAAGAGAAAAATATTGGACAAAAACAATATGTGTCCATTTTATATATGAAGATAGGGTAAAGGTTATATAGTAACAACGATAACCATAAAGTTGGTTAAAACTCACAATGTTTTATTGTGTACTGGGGCATGGCTTAGTATGTAAGTCCTGAAGAACGGATTAGTTACATATTTCTTCAATATTGGATCAAGAATGGTCCGGTTCTTGACCAATTCTGGAATATCTTTGTACGTAGGATCCAACCAATCCCAGTATGGTATGCCAAGCGTCTTATTTTTCATATGGCGAGATAAGCCTAGCATAAAAGTATTTAAATAGAAATGAGGTATATGATAAAAAGCATGGTAATTATGGGGAAAAATGATTGGAAGAATGCAACATAGGTTAGGTAAGCCTGTACTGTGGGGAAGTAAAGCAATAACCTGCCGTTGTTTGATGATTCGTAGTCATTACAATCTTTGTAATTTATACGTATTTTATCATTAAACGCTGTCCCAACACAGACCTGTTGTGGTGTTAGAGATATTTTTGAAACGTATGGTAAAACAAAAGGGTGTATTGTATGTCCAAAGTCCTGTAATCTGCATTTGACATCCACTGAAACAGCTTTGCAACATACGAACCCATTTCCAGTTGTACCACCATTAGCCGGTGCCATGCCAGAAACATCGGATGATGGTGCCAGCTGCAGTGTCCGTTCTTGTGTCCTTTGATACCATGGCTGTACCATGGACACCTGTACGGCCACCCGTGCCACTTGACCAAGCTCTGGGAGTAAAGAGATTGTGGTGAATCGATGCTTTCGGGAACTAATATAATTGTTTGTGTATAATGATCACGTGTATTGTTTGTAGAACTCATGTGAACGACGTATATCTAACAAGTAATTTGCGTCGTATTTACGACAACTACACCGCCCTTTGTAACTAAAACACCAGTCATTATCGCAATTAAGATGGGCGTCAAAGTTCTTCACTCCGTGTTATATATATTGTTGTGTATACCGTACAGCATAATGCTACTCATCGCGATACTATGCGCTGCATTCTAAGTAATAGAATGCAGCTTACAGAATAAATTATTACCGTGCGTCTATAGCCTATTGTCTGAATTATATGCTGCAAGTTACTGGAGTCAGATTTAGACAAGCACCGACTTTACAAACTAGAAAGGACAGCCTAAAGTGACCTTTTGGTTTAGCCACGAGCGGCCAAATGCGCTTGCCCCGATAAGAAGCCTTAAAACAAAGCAGGGGTGCTAAAAGATAAGTCAAAGCATAGTTATTTGTTTCATTAAACTAATAGTTCGAACTGATTGCTACCGACTTTAAGGGAATACACTCCTTCGATATTTTACCGACCCAGAAGTATAGCTTTCGCTTAAACTGTAATTCCACTTTATACAACACGCACATTTACGTAATGACGTTGTATATGGCGTACAACTAATTAAATTGATTTCTATGCGTGATCGATCTGTAATGTGGCCATGGTATTTAGGTAGCCATGTGCTCATGCATTTTGTAATAGTGGAGAAAGCTTTTTGAAATAAAGATTGTGCATATTCTGGCTGTTCTGTTAAAAAAGTTTGCAGTGCACGGAGTGTCGAATGTTTTAAGCAAAATTCTTTTAGGGGCGATCTTTTCACATCGCAAAATCTTAGCCTGAATTTTTAAAAAGCTTCCTTTTATAAACATTAAGTAATGGCGCTTTTTGTGAGGTCATTTTGTATTAGGAGATGGCGAGACTTATGTTGCACGCGTCCTATATAAGAAATATTGTAATAAAAACAACGTACCCACTGTTGTATTTCCGAAGCTCTTACAGTATGTTATACGTATTGTTGGTATAATTTAAAAAAGCATTGTCATTTCGGATCAAAAAACATTCGCTACGTGCCTTATCCCTAGAATAGGCCCGAGAAACTATAAGTTGGTTTTAATCCCGCAATCTTGCCTGCTAACTATGGGCTCGCGCTTGCTTTTGGAGTTTGACTGACCGAGGCGTTAGCTGAGCTTGTTTAGGCTGGCTGCCTAACGGTCTCTCGCGAGCTGCGCAGCGGAAAGTTTATTCTCCACAGAACGCACACTAATAATTATAGTGACCAATATTTCTTCGTTGCTTAATCTCTTCTCAATTCCAAAATCTGATTCCTTGTTCAGTATAATTGTATTTTACGTCTTTAAATACTTGTGGTGCAGGTTACTTATTCTAAATGCGAATTATATAGTCTGGCGCAAGTTACTTAGGTTGAGGTAGGTTATATCATACTATTCAAATTTCCAGATTATATAGGGAATTTAAAAGGTGCGATAAGTTTACGTGCGAGACGTTTCACATCTGCACGTTTGACTAACTGTGGGGAATTAGGTGGGGAAACTATGTTAATGATTTAAACCAGATGAAGTACAAAGGACCGTACAAGGTGATAATTACGTAAAAAATAATAAAACACGTGAGAAAAACATCAAACACAAAAAGCGACGTTTAAAACAAAAAAATATTTTTAACATGGAATAATATAATCCAATATTTGTATACGATATGCTACAACATCTCATTTTTTCCACATTTTGTTAAATTTGATCATATAAAATTAATATCTCGTTGAGCATATCGGACGTTCATTTAACACTTTGGTGACATAATTCCAGACACGTGATGGTAGATCGAACCTGCAAAACTAAAACAGAAAATTTGGGCGGCAAAAAAACAAACAATCAAACAGCATAATCAAACGTCGTTCTGTCTGTGGGTGCGTGTCGGCGTGAGTGTGTATATGTGTCACTCGTGAGTAAGTTAGCCGTAACCTCTTAACGTCAGTGATGTTATAATCGCGACCGGTATCCTTGCCATTAGCAAACGAACGTCAGCCCACCAAAATTCTTAATGCGGGTATAGTGAAGTAGTCATTTAGCCTTATCTAGCTTAGTAGCATATTGACATCGCTGTTGGCGTTCACGGCATCTTATTGATGCACTCGAACATTATAATAAATTACCAGTACAGTTGAAAACTGTACCTGACGCTTTCCTTTTCGCGCAGTTTAGTTCCCGGAATTACCATTGTTCTACAAGTGTGTCTCATAAATCGACAGTCGTGCGGGCCTACGCAATACTCTACCAAAACGGGTTTGTCTGACGGGCTGAACAATTTCTGTCCTTACCGGTGAGGTAGTCTGTTGGACCGAATTGTCCAATCAACTGCTATTCTGGTGATGTCGTTTTCACCAGCAACAGTTAAATCGCAAGGGTCATTAGGCATGTTTGGACATACACTTTCTAATGTTTCTGTTACATCTAATAGGGTGCTAGCAGGCTTGAGTCGATCGATTGAGACAGTGGTTTCGACATTTCCGAAATCAATTTTGAAATACTTTCGTTCGCGGCTTAATACACGAAACGGGCCTTGATAGGGGCGCTGAAGGGAACGTTTAACTGCGTCTACCCTAATAAAAACATGAGAACACGTTCGCAGTCGCGGATCAATGTGTTCGACTGTATTACCTGGTCTCCGGGGCAAGGTAGGGCGCAAAGTCGACATATGCTCATAAAGCCGTTGTAAAAACGCACTGCGGTCCACAGGAAAATCTGGTGAATCAAAAAATTGACCAGGTAACCTCAGAGCGCTTCCGTAAACAAGCTCTGCACTTGAACACTTCATGTCTTGCTTATAAGCAGCCCGCAACCCTAGTAAAACCCATGGCAAATTATCCAACCATCCACGACCATTGTCTTTGGCCATAATTGAGGCCTTAAAGGTCCTGAAAAACCTCTCCGCAATACCGTTAGATTGTGGATGATAAGCGGTGCAATGTATAACCTTGCTACCCAGGAACTTAGCCATATCGTGCCATAACGATGAGGTAAATTGTGAACCCCGATCAGACGTAATTTGCGATGGACAGCCAAAATTCGCGACGTAGTGCAGACAGAACGCATCGACCACAGTCTCGGCTGTGATGTTAGTTAAAGGCACAACAACGGGATAACGCGTGAAACGATCGATCGCAAGAAGTACGTATTTATACCCGTCACACGCAGGTAAAGGCCCAGCAATGTCCACGTGAACAGAGTGAAATCGGGTAGAAGGAACGGGAATGGTATCAATTTTAGAAAACGTGTGTCGTCCAACTTTTGACTGTTGGCAAGACAAGCACGCCTTCGTGAAATCGCGAACATCCGCATTCATTCCTTGCCAAACAAAGCGTTTTCTTATCAACTTTTGTGAACCCCTCACACCAGGATGAGCTAGAGAATGGAACTGATTAAACACCGTCCGTCTAAAACCATCAGGTATAACTGGACGAAAAGAACCCAATGATACGTCGCCCCATAAATAAACACCATACTCTGGAAGCAGTCGAGATTCTAAAATCAAATCGGTGTCTGGAGAGTCGCGCAGACGGCGAATCGACTCATCAGTACTCTGAGCAGCGGCCATAGACACATAGTCAATTCCAGAGTTATCTATGTACACTGCATTAACATTGGGACGCGACAAGAAATCAGCAACGGTGTTGTCCGATCCACTTAAGTGCTCGATTGTGCAATTAAATTCGGACACAAAACTTAAGTGACGACTTTGCCTAGGTGTGGCGAGCTCGACGCGTTTAGACAAAGCAGACACCAGGGGCTTATGGTCCGTAAATATGGTAAAACAGCGAGATTCTAGATAATACCGAAAATGTTTCAACGAATTGTAGACCGCTAACAGTTCCGAGTCAAATGCGCTGTATTTCCGCTCTGGGGGTGTCAGAGTTCTCAAAAAATACGACAGGGGTGCCCAACTACCATTCACTTTCTGTTCGAGGACGCTGGCAACAGCAACTGTACTAGCGTCAGTTACTAATCGAGTCTCGGCATCCGCTATTGGGAAAGTAAGCGTTACATCGTGAGCTATCACCTTCTTGATTTTTGTAAAAGCAGCGACCGCCGCGTCGTTCCAAACTATTAGTTCGCGCCTTCTAAGCTTGGGCGATATCATCGCATTTAATGGAGCCATTGTCGTGGCGTAGTGCTTAACGAACTTCGAGTAAAAATTACAAGCTCCAATAAAACTTCTTAAACCCCGAACGTCAACAGGAGGCGGGAAATCGACAATAGCGGCGACTTTGGATGCAGGAGGCTTAATACCCTCCTTGTTTACAGTGTGGCCAAGAAAATCTAAAGTATCAACGCCAAAAACACATTTTTCTTTATTTAAAATTAAGCCAAATTTGTTGACACGCTCAAATACTGTTAACAGATGCTCAACGTGCTGTTCCCTATTCATGCTGTGGACAATCAAATCGTCGATATACACGAACAGAAAGGGAAGATCGGAGAACACCTTATCCATTAACATTTGGAAAGTTGCACCACTATTCCGCAGACCTAAACTTAAGCGCGTAAACTCAAACAAACCGAATTGGGTAATGACCGCTGTCTTATGGACATCGGACGGTCTCACAGGGACTTGAAAATAACCGGACTTCAAGTCTATTTTACTAAAAATAGTGGCACCACTTAAATTAGAAGTCATATCGGCCAAGAGTGGAATTGGATATCGAGAAGGCACAGTAATCAAATTTAACATTCTGTAATCAACCGTCACACGAAACCCAGAATCTTTCTTAACCAGATGCAACGGACTGGCGTAAGCCGAATTTGAGCGACGCAATATCCCTTTGTCTACAAGTTTCGCGATCTCTTGCTTTGCCGCTCTCAGTTTAACGGGGTCAAGGCGACGGACACGACATCTTACAGGATAACCATTGGTTTCTAACTCATGCACGACGTCGTGCTTAACCGGTTCAAGAAACCTATTTTCATCAAATGCCTCCGGGAATAAGTCAAATACGTCTGTAAACTCCTTGACATCTGATGCCATAACCTTAGGACGAGCAGGCACTCTCGATTCTACAGTCTTAGAGCTAATACGGGGAACCGGGGCGCGATAATTAGGCTGATTTCGAGAAGAAACAGGACGGTATGGCATGGAACGACGGAAACGATTGCCTGGGGACCAGCGTGCATTTTTGGGGTTGGGACGGTATAAGTTCCTAGTCGTAGGCACTCGAAAAATACGACGATTACGCACGTCTACAGCAATTCCAAAACGAGCAAGAAAATCGCTGCCTAGGATGGGATATCTAACATTTGCCACACAGAACCTCCAGCGAAAAGGACCCATGTTATGCAACGATATAGTTAAAAGTTGTTCCCCGAAGGTTTCGATTCGCGATCCATTTAGAGCACGAAGCCCTTTCCCAGTCACGAAGTATCTTCGAACTATCTATGGCCGGTTATCAGGATCGACCGTCATATGTTTGATTTATATAACCTATGGCCGTACAAACATAATCCAACCTTATATATATGTGTCATGTTCGTATATTTTATGGCTGGCCATACTCTGGTGTTACATATATGGCCCACTCGCGATAATCCTTAGAAAAAAACATAGCCTATTTTTTGTCTGTGGCGTTTGAACGATTTAGCCACACATGGCCGATCTGACATAAACCAGCTGAAACTCATACGTTGCTGTCTTGTTGGCAGGTTTACAGAACCAAAGAAACCTTTTTTTTAAATTTAATTATCATTCTGTGGTGGAGTATAATTTATTATTTTGGTAAATTTATTCATTATTTTTCCACTTTTCATGGCGTCAGTCCTACAGCAACCAGTCCGCCGAACTTAACACGTAATGAAAAGAGTAGAACAATTTGTTTAAATATGTGTTATTTTTGTATAACAGTTATTCAAGCAAATAAGTGAACATTTTATATGTATAAAATTGTTTTAGAAATATAATGTTTTGTTTTATAAATTCTTCTTGAGCAACACTTTTTCCCGCGCATAATTGTGTCGTTCGCTCTTAATTGTGTCGTATTGCACCACGTGATCTGTTTCTTTCCGCCTTCACAGTTCAAATTTGCGATATGAACTAGTAGCGTGTGGTGTGTAACTGTTTAAAGTTATGGTAACGTTAATTTAAGATTTCTTGTTCAAAGAGATGGATCTACATGATTTGAAGATACCAGGTACGAAATTAGAACTACAATGTTACTACTAAAAGCAGAAATAATGAGATACGGACGCTTGTGTTTTGTAACAGTTAGCCTATTTAAGTATTTATTAATATTATAATGGATACTGACACTCATGTTCCTGTATATCCTGTGTGTGTTTACTTCACCACTAAACCATGCGGCTACATTTTAAAGTGAATAATGTAGAATAATTGTTAAAATAAATTTGTAATCTACAGATGTTCTGCTGTGCACAAGGCATGCACGTGCTAAGTACGCTGATATCACAAGTGACATAAAGAAAGTGCTTAATGGTGTATGTGACTGGGAGGAAGGCAGGGCTGGAAGAGCCGCTTTGTTTAAGACAACACCAGCAAACTCAATCAAGAAAGTCCCAAAGTATTGCTACTTCAGGCTCCACCTGATTATAGCTAAAGTGATGACACAGTTGAAGTGGACAAATTTGGGACCGTATTCATTTAAATAACGATACTTTCCATATTTTGGCAACTTATTAAGGTTACCAAAGTTTCTTTTTATATGCTTTACGCCTTCACCAAAGTTTCTTTTCTTGTGTACAATTTATTATTGACCTTATTCTTGTGACTTTTTTGCATCGTAAATAAAATAGTTAACAAACAACAAGCTAATTCTTACTTAAACGTAGCTAGGAATCATATGTGGACAATACAACAAGAACCGTAGATAATAGGCAGCAATGGCCCCTGCACTGGCCGTTGTAACATTTCGGTTAAGAACCATACGTGGACAATACAAGAACCGTAGATAAAAGTCAACAATGGCCCGTGCATTGGCCGTTGTAACATTTCGGGTATGTCGGCCAAACATATATCTACCGCGTACCCTGACAAAAACTTGATCTGATCAAGACTGATCGGTAGATAACACATATATGCGCCATAGATAATTTCGTAACTGGGTAAAGTTGAACTACTGACTGATCTACCGGCGACACCCGGTGTGATACACGAAATTTGGGAACCGGTATCGACTAAAAACGACAGGCCGTGAATGCGGTCAGACACAAAGAACAAATTAGGATTTGAGCAATTAAAACTGGAACCCACAAAACGCACTCGTTTGTGATTCGCTGGCATCGACAACGAGTGCGTAATTAGTTTTTTGGAGCAGTAGTATTGAATGCATTCCAATTACAGGGCTGGGCACATCGCTCAGCGTTTCTTCCAAACCGGTTGTGAAAATAACAAAACCTACGCGGGCTACGATTGTAATTACGAGGAGTTCCGGGGCGGCGATCCCCCCACGGAAACTGTCCCGGCGCCGTAAAGGAGGAGATTCACGGGAGACAAAATCGGTCGGACGTCTATCGTAATTGTCCGTCGGTTGGTCATACACCGGGCGAGAACGAGCCGTTAACTGTTGCAATGAACTCGTAATAGATTCTAAGCGACGTTCTAAGGATTCGTTAATGAGCGCCTGTTTGCGTTGGTGTAAGTAACTTTCGGACAACACAGGCTTGTGCCCTATTATCATTGAGTCGGCCCTAGAAGCCAATTCATCAAGGCTTAAATGGCACAACGCTTTGAGCACCATAGAGACATCTTGAGGGAGGCATTTTAAAAGTCTATTACGCATAAACAAAATCCACGAATCCTGATTTCTATTCAATCCGAGCAGTGATTTCATTCTAGCCACAAAATCACTAGGCGAATTTTCACCAAGCTCAGTCGTTTCAAGCAAAGTCTCGAGCTTTTCATTCTCACTACGACCATATCGCTTTAAAAGTGCATTCTTAAGAGATATAAAAGGGAGATCAGCTAAGGCATCGGTGCAATCGACCACACGAGAAAATTGCGACTCGTTTAATGCCATCAGTACGGACTCGTATTTACCGGCTTCCGAAAGGACATTGTTATTTGAAAAAATTAATTCCGCTCTAGCAAACCAATGTTCGGGAGATTTCTCCGAAAAAGGCGGCAACTCAACGGTCTTTTTCGTAGCCTTAATATAACAGACATGTGGAGTGGAGGCCATATTCTGGTCAAAATTAGCAGTCGGGGGCAATTCCGTGGCCATTGGAATATGTTCTAGCAAGGGATTGCGACTATCGGTTTCGCGCAAAATGGTGGTGGGCGGAGCGTTCACGTGCGAATAACCCGGAAATCCCAGAGCACAATCAAAAACACCACTGACCTGTTCATGTTGAGGAATAGCTTGCTCGTGTAGCTCTGGACTGGCAAATGGGTCTTCCGTCCGGTGCCTTTGTGGTGTGGTGTTTGGTCTAGCAAATGAACATCCGAATCTGCGCATGACTGATATAGATTAATATTGGAGCCCAAAAATCCTGATTTAGAATGCAAAAATATTTAATATTATAAAAATTAAGACTACCTTGAAAATACTTAGTCGTTTGAAAAAAATAAAAATATAAGAAAATATAATTACGATAGTAAAATAGTTAAATAATACGATACTCTCGATGCAGCTCGTCAGGCTCCTAGTTCTATCTTCAAAGGCGTCGATGCGATGAATGCTCGCGTGCAGCAAATCTTATATGTCGAAAATTCGGAGAAAGTTCGTAGTTCGTCGGACTCTTATCTCTGTAAATCTTCAGCTTCGATAAAACTTCAGGCCTCAAAATTTCTTCTAGACAGGTTGCGTGTTCGAGTTCACTTTACGGAAGTCGCCAATATGGGCTCGCGCTTGCTTTGTGTTTGACTGACCGAGGCGTTAGCTGAGCTTGTTTAGGCTGGCTGCCTAACGGTCTCTCGCGAGCTGCGCAGCGGAAAGTCTATTCTCCACAGAACGCACACTAATAATTATAGTGACCAATATTTCTTCGTTGCTTAATCTCTTCTCAATTCCAAAATCTGATTCCTTGTTCAGTATAATTGTATTTTACGTCTTTAAATACTTGTGGTGCAGGTTACTTATTCTAAATGCGAATTATATAGTCTGGCGCAAGTTACTTAGGTTGAGGTAGGTTATATCATACTATTCAAATTTCCAGATTATATAGGGAATTTAAAAGGTGCGATAAGTTTACGTGCGAGACGTTTCACATCTGCACGTTTGACTAACTGTGGGGAATTAGGTGGGGAAACTATGTTAATGATTTAAACCAGATGAAGTACAAAGGACCGTACAAGGTGATAATTACGTAAAAAATAATAAAACACGTGAGAAAAACATCAAACACAAAAAGCGACGTTTAAAACAAAAAAATATTTTTAACATGGAATAATATAATCCAATATTTGTATACGATATGCTACAAACTTACCATGAAGCCAAAAAGGGAATTATCGTTTTTGAACTTGGTGAATCCTTGGATGAGGTCATGCAAGTCTTCATTGGAGAGTGATCGAATGTTTTTACGAATGCGAAAAGCTGTAAATGTTAATAAATGAATGATAATTAGTACTGACAGTGCAAGTATATAGTATGTGGGAATCCTACCTACTTCTCACAAGAATTGTTTTTCTGTGGGTTGTACTGTTAATGGCCAAATGGTTTACGCTAACGCTAGACAGAGATTTCGATATAAAATTTGTCTTAGTGACAAGACGATCATGGATTCGAAACTTAGCAGGTGAAAAAAATCAATGAATCAACTTCCTATTCTCCTTAGTGAGCCGTTGCAAGCCGCTTGCCTATTGTAGTTGATTGTTCCTTGTATGCCCCAGGTAAGTCTGTTACAACACCTGATGCGATTTGCACTATCCTACACGCTGTCTCGACTCTCATAGGTGCGTTTATTAATTGAGGCTCAGCTAAGTTTCCCAAGAAAATAATTTACTAGATAACAATCAGTTTCGAACAATCCCGTCAAAAGATAACGAACTAAAGAATTCACCAGCGCAAAAAAAATTAAAATTCCTGATCGTATCTTAAAGCCACATTAAAACGCAAAGAAATAACCCAAATAGTTTTTTAAACGGTTCCGGCCTAAGATATGTTAATGCATAAGAATATTTCAATTATATAATTAAACAAAAACCGGCAACAACAATGTTAGAAACTTACGTCTGAGGACTTCGGAGCAGGATCTTGATTGGCTTCCGGCTCCTATACATCGGTTGTTGGCTTGCCTGCCCAGCCTTGTCTTACAAAGTCGTTCTCTCTGTTGCACTCCACCCCAGTCCGATTTGATGCATTTACTCCAACTTGACCATGCCCCGAATGTGGCTGTAAACGTGGAAGATTGGATAAGATTTACTGCAAATGTGTGTTCCTGTGTGTGGGAAAATGCATTGCCCAATGACAAAATGGACTTAACCAGCTTCTATAGATTCCAACCTTTAAGTAATGGTCTGACCCTTAATATATCTAACATGTATACCTTTCTTTTTAAAGCTCCAGCGGACATAAGCTCTGGTCTTGGAACAAAATAGGTCAGACTCGTACATGAATTATGTCGTTATACAGGTTTACAAAAGTTCGGCTTGATTGCACTACTGGAAGTAAAGGAAGAAAGTATTTGAAAAAAAATATTTGTTAATCACCTTTCACACATGATCGCTTGTTACTGGCCACGATATACCCGCGCCTGCAAGTACAAGCACAACAGCCTGTCGAGACGTTGTAGACCTTTCCATGTTGGCAGTTTAAATAGAAACAGGAACTGTCGGCTGTAAATTTAGATCAAAACTAAAAAGTGTCAACCACGTTAACCAACACTATTTTTTTGTTACGGTATATCTAATACATAATAGATATATAAGGTTCTATTTATTGTTTAATTCCCGGCCAGTTGGTCTAGCGGTTAAGTGCGTCGCCTTACAATGGAAAGGTTGCAGGTGCAAAACTGGTCGTTAGCTAGTCGGTTGTGTTCGTGAGCAAGGCACTTTACAGACATTGTCTGAACCCAGCGGATTTATGGGTTTTACCAAATTAAAAATAAAACTTGTCTATTATATACAACACACTGCAATAGCTCCGGTAACCCGACGATGGGCGCGAGGTGATCTGACGATTGCCCGTGTGATAACCCCCTTGGTTTTTCCATTTACGGGGATAAACATGAATATCCTATCCTATCTTATCCCATCCTATTCTATTCCTGTTATTATGAGGGGTTAAAGACAACCTATTACTATTTTGTATGCGATTAAGTTTTGGGGGATTTATCGGAAATGTTTTTGGCAGGTCAGGGGTATTTTTTCTTTTTTCCGGATCTTTTTTCTTGACATTGAAATTAACCATTAATTTTTGGTGGCTTAAAGTCTTTAGATGTTTTATACATGTGTTGATAGTGTATTCTATTTGCTAATTAATTTTATACTTTAGGGGATTCATGTGGTAAATCGGGGTATATACAGAGTTCAATTGTTCTTTTCTTCGTTTAGTTTATTCATCTTCAACTTTCTTTACAATTTTAGTGAAATGGTTCCCAAATATTGGCTGCTAAAGAATATTCGCCGTTATGAAGTAAAATAAAAATAGAAGGTAAATTTAAAATGCGTGCGTTAAGGTAAAATTCAAAAGTAAAGGGAACATATAATGATTGTGAGCAAAATGACATACTTAGCATTATGCTGTGGCTCTATGCAAGTTTAAAGACAAATTTAAGAAAGGGTACAAAAATACATGTATATACACATTTTATAATAAAACTGTTTTCTTTTAAATTTAACAAAATTGTACGTAATATTTGCAAAATACCATTTCTTTTTAATTATGTTTTGAACGGTGTAAGTTTTAAACCCACCATGATTCCCCTGTACATACATAGATTGCGTTAAATTATTTTGTCGCATTTTTGTTTCTGTTTCTTTGAAGATACTGTTATATATCCTTGTCTGTGGAAAAAAGGTGATTGTAAACATGGGTAATCGTCAAATCACCTCGTGCAACCCAACCCACACAGTATTTTGGTGTGTTTAATAAATAATTGGTCCCTTTTATGCCCTGGATATAGTAAGTACTTGCGATAGCTTAATTTTACCGGTACACGTATTTAATTAAAGTCCGTTCAGAACATGTTGTCAAAAGGGTTTTATAATGTAGGGAGCCGTTGCAGGTCGCTGCCTATTTCGCTAGATTGTTCCTTGTAGGCATTCAGGTAAGCCGGTTACAACACCTGATGGGATCTGCGATTCCCTACGCGCTATCTCGACTCTCGGAGGTGCGCTAATTAATTAAGGCTTTCTGCGTAAACTTCTCCTTGACTTCTGTGGTTCGTCGATAAACGCCTCAGTAGTTTTATGACATCAATTTTATTGAGCAATTGAGGCGATTAACTTAGTACTAATTACGAGTAAATCGTTAGATGTTGCAACGATAGAGATTTCAGGTAAAAATTCTCAGTATTCGTCACATACAAGATGTTACTTAATGCGTTAGGACTCTCTCTTAGGAGCTTTCCGTTAGGAGCCTTCCGTCGTCTGGAGCCAAAGTGAAATAAACTTATATAGACAAGGTTATTCGTCAGCTGCGGTAATAATAGTTTAGTGATGACGCAATGTCAGCGCAGATGTCGTCTGCGGCCATCATAAATCTTATGTAAACATATGAGGTTGCTACAAACAATACACACTTACCTCTGCAGTTACTGTATAGGTACGAATAAAGGGCGGTGTTGAGTGGAACTTTGTCAAAATCAACTAAATCTATACTCGATGTTGATTTATCATCAGAAAACACAATAGAACCGTTCTTGTATTGACCTGTATAAATGGATATTAAATGTATTTTTTAAAGCGTTAATTTGACTCCAACTTGAAAAAGGATAAACACAGGAAGAATCACATAAAGGGGATTTGTCAGACTGGTGTCCACAGTCCGGTTAGCAAAGCGATTACAGTGTACGTTCTAGGTTCTCTACATTTCCTTACACACATATTGTTTTTGTCCGTTTTTTTGTCCGTCAAACTCTTGACAAGCATGGCTTGTCGCCCCGGCATCTACCAGAAGGAATAATGGAACGCTATGAAACTTTGTCATTTGTTAGATAACATGGTCTAGATATGCAGAAACTAAAATTTTAGGTAACAAATCCAGTAAAATTCCCCTGGGACGCTATAAACCATACCGATAGTTTTTTTCCAAAAAATAGCTTTTGGGGGCATAGCCTTGAACGACTGGTCCAATTTTAATTTTGGATTGGATGTAAGTGATTTGTTCAAATGTAAGTGCATTAGCCACTGATTTCACACTTAAAAAATTATATAGGGAAATACCCTAAAAAATAAGATTTTGTCCTGATATCATAATTGTGACAGGCATGCCATGTCGCCCCAACATCTACCAAAAAACAAAATAAAATTGCAATAAAAATTGTGATTTATTAGACAATATGGTTAAGATATGCAAAATTTATAATTTTGGGTTATAAATCCAAGGGAATTCCCCGGGGACAGTAAAAATCAAAACGGTCTTTTGTTTTAAAAAATAGTATTTTGGGGTAAGTGCATTTAAGAATTGTTAGATAACATGAACATGAATAACAATATTGTTACATCAGAGACCCATTTTTCCTTGCAGAAACACTTGGTGTATAAAATACAAATTGTGGTTAGGGACTGTGTAGCATGAATATATGTCATACAAAATGTGTTTTAGAAATAGTGGTGGCTAACCCGTGGTTGACATCCTCTAGTTCTTTATATGTCCAATAGATTTATTTATTTATTCATTTCTTAATATAGGGCAATATCCATTATAAGCCTCGCTCATACAGCTAGTTGTGCTACCAAAATCTTTCCGGTGATACAATAAATTGATTTTTACGACTTTAGACAAAGGGAATAGAATAGCCCGGTTACCATGGCCATTGATAGATTGTAGCTATGTGTGTTAGGCGTGGGAAAGTATAACTGATGGCTTGTGTGTATATTTCTTTTTTTGGAATTTCGCCCATTTTTACATTTACATTACAAAGATACACAATATCAAACAACTGACAGGTACTCTTATAAATATTTGTCGTTATATTTAAACTTGTTGTTCTCGTTTTATATGGGCGAGTTTTGCCATTCAAAAAATGAGCCCGAAATTTTACTATTAACTTACCCTCCGGCTTGGTAAAAGGCAATAATGACATCATCAAAACGAAGTAACAGATGCGCAAGACGCCCATTTTATACATAGAGACAATCTTACACGCTGTAACTTGTAACAATTTGCAAGATAAATATCAGTTCTACGTATCCGCTTAAACAAATTAATAATACAGTTGTTTGAATAAAACAAACAATATAAACCTTTTTAGTGGTTCACCTGAAAATTTACACCGCATGGCCCCTGTTTTTATGTTCTAAACTGCTAATCTTACCGCGGCCCAACTATGCATACCTTATAAATCTTGTTTTAGGATACTGTTATTTAAATAAAGCCCATGGCAGTCTGTGGCCGCAACCAACATTAAAACCTCACCAAAGTAAGTATATTAGTTCAAGAACAAATCCTTAGCTGACTGATATTTCAAAAATTTGTAACATATTTTAATATATATATAGGCCTATATATATTTATAATTTATTGCAAGCAGAAACGGATGAGTTTCTGAGTATATACCAATAAAGGACAAAGTACTTATGGCACAGGCGCCGACTATACAGGAAACAAATCATTTTCTTTGTTTCGCGTACAATGGACGCCAATTGAGCTCAAAATGTGTGATTGGCCAGTCACATGGTCTTATAAATCGGTTGAGTTCAAATATGTATCGCTGCCCATTCTTTGGTATATTCTGGAAAGAATTGTAGCCTACACACACCTTATTTATTAGCTAATATTGTTGGCAATTTTAATTATTTAAAGTAATGCGGATTTTAATTTATGCTGGTTAGAAGTTTATTTACTTTTTAGATATGTTGAATGCTCTGCACCGGCAAATCACCCAATATTAGATTTAAGCTCGGCTGGCTGCTTAATTTAGGTAAAATTGTCAAAGGTGGTAACCTGATTGGACGACATTGATTAAAACCAAAGTAACTGCCACAAGCGTTGCGGAGTAACTGTGGGTCATTGCGCTCAGATCATTTGTCAAATTAAACTTGCAAAATGTTGGCCGTAGTGGATTCCATTACTAGTTATGAATCGACCCCTTTGACAAAAAAGGGACACGTATTGCTTTTTGTCCGTTCCTCTTTTTTATTAAAAAATTTACAGGGGTTTATTGTCCGAACACCTATAAACAAAACCGTTTGGGGTTTGATCGTTGGATGATTCCATTGCCTCATGAAATACTAATTAGGTTCCCCTCAAACATGAATTATCCAAATATGAATTAACGGTGTATAGTGTAAGTTCTTATTGATAGAAGGGACCCATAATTGGGATAATTAGCTGGATCTCTTTAATCCATGAAAAATGCCAAAGAAAAAGCTAAGCAGTATTTTATTTGTAGGAAATTTCCCGCATTAAAACCTAGATTTGAGGTTTTAATAAATCTATTATGTTTAACGAATCTATCATATTTTTACTATGTTTGAAAGGTTATTTTGATGGGCCAGCCATAACCCGTTAAAAATTAAATGCCGAAAAAAAAGAAATTAGTAATTTACGATTCTATGAAAATTCCCTTTAGAATAACCCTAGGCTACATTTTAAGTTTTAAAATATCTAGGTGATGTTTGCTACTACACCTGAAAGTGTATTTCGTTTTAAATATTTCTTCACGGCGATCTGAGACCGACAAGACACACCTACCATATGTTTAATAAAAAATTTACTTACCTCATATGTGTGTATATACACTTTTTCGTTCTTCTAAAGTGGTGGAGCAGCGGCTAACACACTGACAATCCTCCAAATCTGATCTAAATTGGAGTAGCCGATCAAGAGCTATGCTTAAAAAAGCCTAATGTTAAGAAAAATATGCTGTTTCGGTTTTAATGTCCCAGGAAAATTCCCCTAGATTTTTATCACCCAAACATTTGGTTTATGCAGCTCCAGACCATGTTGTCTTACAAATTACAATTTTTTTTTTTTTTTTTTTTTTTTTTTTTTACTCTGTTTGATACGTACATGTTTAGACCGTTCTATATAACATTGGTGATAGTTTTAACCCAATTTTAATAGTTTTGTTTCTGTAGGATAAATTGATGATTTCCTTTTAACAAATCTATCTTTTTGTCGATGTACAGTTCAAAATTTAAAAGTATAAAGTTTATCCCAATGAGAAAACTCCTTTTAACGGATTTCGGATGGAAAACAATGCGTTGGATAAGAAATATACTAACAAAAGTAATTAAAAAATGTTTATCGTTTTGAGAACTTAATTAGATGGAATAATAATGTGCAGAATTTATTAAAATTTGGATTATTAGTTTGGTAGTTATATTCTAGACATAATAGCGTTCAATCCAATTGCTTAAATTAATTTGAATACACTTTGTATAAGGTTTATTCCATTTAATAAAGAAAAAATATTAATTAATTTGGAAAAATAAATTTTTATTTAGTTCAGAAAATTCCACCAAAAAATATTTTTCATCAAACTTATGGGGGGTGACTGGTCCGTACAAAAGAAGTTTTCAAATCTTAATAAACATTTAGATTTGTTAGCTAACATGATATAGATATGTCGAAACCCAAAACTGTGGTTTTTACATCGACGAAATTCTCTGAAATCGAAAAAATACAATATCTTATTTTTTGGCCTTTAATTTTCAAGGGATCAAAGTGTCCAACTTATTGGCCCAACTGTAAATTAATTGTGAGTGCCGTTAGGTCACTCATGAAACGTATGAAAGAGTTGTCTTGTCTGTCTAAGATCGTCTAGAAGAAGCATTCAGCTCAAACTAAACTTTCCGAGAAGAAGCTATCATAATATTGATAAATTGAAACCTCAATTTACGATTTTACTCCAGGAGAATTCCTTATAATTGTAAAGCACTGATTTGCCCATTTTTAGTACTCTGGGGATCATACATCACAATGAATTTGCCAAATTTAAATTAATTGTGTATGCTGCAAGTACGAATACCAAAAATATTTAAAAAATTACTTTGGAAAATTCCGACCGAGAACTTCTAGATCATGATGAATTAATTGAATCGATATAAACTTTCATAAGTGATGTGATATGTGATTGGAATAGATATCTTAAACTCGAACATTTAGGGTGTTACTCCAAGAAAAAATCCCAAAAATTGAAAACAATGGTTTACCTGTTTTGGAAATTTCATATTTAGGTTCTATAGCGACTAACTTGTTTATAAAACTGTAAATTGTTCTCCATTACAATTAATTTTAACTGTACATGTATAAAAACTCAGGTACCTAACAGTTTATGCTTGCAGAAACAAAATGTTACAATCGGGCGGTAGTTGACACGAAGTTATAACTCTCTAGTTTACCAGAAAACTTTTTGAAATTACAATGTCAAGCTTGCATTGTTTTATTTAAGGCTTTGAACTGTTTTAATTTTTTGTTTTGGTAAGTAATTTCCGCTGTAAACTTTATATTATTTTAATACAGTATTCATTAATATATTCAATAACAATATATTTAATAGTCTGGCCGGTTAGTCTGGCGGTTAAGTGCTTCGCCTTTCAATCGAAAGGTTACAGGTGCGAAACTGGTCGCTAGCTAGTCGGTTGTGTCCTTGTGCAAGACCCTTTACGGACATTGCCCGAACCCAGCGGATAAATGGGTTCTATCAAATTAAAGGAACGTGTCTATCATATACAACACACTGCAATAGCTCCGGTAACGCAGAGGTGGGCGCGAGGTGATCTGACGATTGCCTGTGCGTTAACCCTCTTGGTTTTCCCATTCACGGGGATAAACATAAATATCCTATCCTATCCTATCCTAACAAATAGTATCAGCGACAAAAAATGCCTTTTCTTTTGTATCCATCAAAAATTCACCTTTTCCATTATTATATTTATACTTTTACACATCCTTTTAAATGTGTTTAAAAATGTATATCCAGTGATAAACATAAATATCCTATCCTATCCTATCCTAACAAATAGTATCAGCGACAAAAAATGCCTTTTCTTTTGTATCCATCAAAAATTCACCTTTTCCATTATTATATTTATACTTTTACACATCCTTTTAAATGTGTTTAAAAATGTATATCCAGTGTATTGTACTATGTCGTCGTAAGATATTAATTAGCCTTTTATATCCATGTCAATAATTTAGGAAGGTACGACCGTTTTAAATTCTGCATATCAAACATATCTGATTGCTAAAAACATTTTAAATCGATTATCTATTTCCTTTTCCATTATTATGGTGCGTTTAAGCAGATTGATATGAGTGGAGATAAGTTTCAGGAAATTTTTCGGAATCAATGGAACATGGATATACACCCAAAACGCACATACAACACACTGAATAGCATCGTATATCCATATTTATTCCCATGTATGGGAAAACGCAATCATACTTGGAATCGTTAAATTCTACTTAAACACTCAGGGGCTTGATCACCCGGGTAATCGTCACGGGAATACGCAATGGAGCATTTTCACTTATAAGTCGTCATATAAGCTTGCGTTGTTAACGCACGTTTCGGATGTCTACAGAGCACCGACGGTGGTACCGATGAGAAATTGGAGCCAACGGTTCAGTAATAAGTTTTTAATTGACAGATTATCTTGTATTAGCTTAATATGGACGAAAAGAAATCTAGCGACTATGTTGCTTTCTAAACCACTGCAGTTTTGCTAAACGACAGACCAGTATTTGCACTTAATTCTATAGAATCATCCTATTCGCTTCGCCTACAATATGGTAGGAATGAATTTTAATATAAAACAAAATTTTCTTTGAAGATTTTATTTTTGAAGTTAACCATGATCAACGATACTGAGTTAATGGATCTGTGAAATAAAGGCGGAATAAAATGTAAGATAAACAGATGTTATCGTGATCAAGATTACACAGCGGGAACTGGATGTTTCCTTACTCACCAGTTTTACTCGTCATGTTCCATCATCTCACCAACATCTTCAATGGCGTCCATTTCTGTAATGTTTGTACATATTTTTAAATTACCATCGTTGCTTCAACTCATGAATGGGGTGTTTACAGTACGCACTACGGGTGTTAATTTATATATTTAATTGCGATAAAAAATTAATACATTCGAACACTATACCTGGCATTTCATTGTTGGCCTGTGCTTGGTTCCAGTACCAGCGTCTACGTCTCCTGATGCGGCGGCGACCCAATCCTGCCTCAGTTGATTCGCTCACTAAGAGGAGCCCGATAGCCAGCAGAAGTACGAAAAGTGACTTGTTCATCTGTAACGAAGTTAACTTTAAACACCTGTAACAGGCAAATTAATAGATATACAAGATAGAGACTTACCTTTGTAGTTACTTTCCACAAATATGGTTCTATGTGTTGGTGCTGGTATATTTATACCCTACTAAACGTGATTTTCATACGCAAACTTTTCTTTTTGTCTCATGATTGACAGTTAGAAAGTGGAAATAACTTTCTATAACGTGACTTCGCACCAAAGATGATCGTCTTTCAATTAAGGAAGCCTTCTTCCTGATTCTTGAAACGTGTTTCGACGAACAGAGAAAGTGGAAGTCATCAAAGGATCGTGATGCCGCTTGATAGGATGTTTTTTGTTTATACCAGATGCAGCAGAATGTTCTCGAAGCTGCTTGGGCGGCTTTGTGTAAACTGCTGAATCGTTTAACTATTAAATCACCCGACTTGGCCAAACCTAAACAAACCATTTTTTGTAGAGCTTTTAATCCCGTGATTGGCTCGACGTCGAAAGCGTTTTTATGTAATTTCTCAATACGACGCTGCAACCATTCGGCTAGAAATACATATGGAATGGTCTTAGTTTTAAAACCACGGGCTCATCACTAAAAAGATTTATAAAAACATGAGTTTCTGAATCGCTTTATAAATCATTCGGCCAGACAACGGTCATTCGTAGTAAAATTGTATTTAATTCTCATTCGTTTAATCAAAATTAAAATGCACGAATTTCTAAACAGATGTTAAATTTTGCGGAAGCAGAAAGAAGTCGAATGAATGATAATTAAAAACATTTTAAAGGCAAGGTACCTCCAGGTATTGAGTTATTAATAAAAAAACATTTTTTGGTGTGTTAAGAGCAACGCAATTTGCATTTTACAGAAAGCTTTTCCCCCCGCTCTGTATAAAAACTTTCCTCGTAGTATCCTGGCAATTAACGTGCCAATCAGCGTTTTGTTTATAATAATTTAAATTGATTTTCTGTTTATTGTTTCTATCCAAAGGCATCGATAACATCATGCTGCAACGAAAACCAAAACATTTTTTCAAAGCTATCACGACCCTCTGGTTGCCTTTAAGATTCTACACGAAGCAGGAAGAAATGCTTCCTCACTGATTTGAAGTCACGTTATAGGAAGTTATTTCCACTTTCTAACTGTCAATCATAAGATAAAAACAAAAGTTTCACATTCAAATCACGTTTCGTAGGGTATAAATATACCAGCACCACTACAGAGAACCATATTTGTGGACACCAACTACAAAGGTAAGTCTCTATCTTGTATGTTTATTGATCCGCCTGTTAGAGGTGTTTAAAGTTAACTTCGTTACAGATGAACAAGTCACTTTTCGTACTTCTGCTGGCTATCGGGCTCCTCTTAGTGAGCGAATCAACTGAGGCAGGATTGGGTCGCCGCCGCATCAGGAGACGTAGACGCTGGTACTGGAACCAAGCACAGGCCAACAATGAAATGCCAGGTATAGTGTTCGAATGTATTAATTGTTTTATTGCCATAAAATATAAAAATAAAAAAAACGTGATGTCTTTTGTAAACATCGCCTTTCTTAGTTGAAGAAGCGATTGTAATTTAAATTTATACAAACATTACAGAAATGGACGCCAATGAAGATGTTGGTGAGATGATGGAACAAGACGAGTAAAACTGGTGAGTTAGGAAACATCGAAGTTATGTTGTGTTTTTTGTGTTATAATGTTAATTTTTATTGTAAATATGCCCTGATAAAGTGTTCTTAAAACTGATAGTGTCATCTGACATTAGTGTAATTTCACTTTAGTTTTTTTTTCTTTTTCCACTCTGGTCCACACTTTCGGGCCACACCTTCTCCTAAAGCCGGCTTCTCCTCAAAACTGGTCGCGCTTTACCGCACACTCTTCTTAACTAGGGCTCTATATCGTTTGGCCATAATTAAATTGTGTTTGCTAAATTTTATTCTTTCGCTTAGGTTTAGCGGCCGCATCCGTTATATTTATTAAATTATATCCTTTTTTAATAACTTGTTTTAAAGACGGTTCGTTTTGCCGTATTTTTCTGTTCCTGTCTCGTGATTTTATTCGTTGGCCATTTTTAAATAATGGGACAAAAAATGAATATACTAAACTAAACTAAAACTAAACTTGATCACATTTAACACGACTTAATATTACTTTTTATGTTTGTTTTTTTTTCACAGATTCATCAAATCAGTATCGTTGAATAGAAGTTCTATTCGAAAATAAAATCTAAAAAGACAATTTTTGTTTTAGTTGAAATTTGTTTGTCAGAATATATGCAAGACAATATACACATTTATATAATCGGTTCAAACACTTTATTAGCTAAACTACGATGGAAAGAAATATACTATACACTAAAAAGCGACAACCATGTGTTAATTTAGTAAAATTTGAAATCAAATTGTAATTAAAACTTATATGCCGCCAAAATAGAAGTGATTGGTTACCAATAGTTGCGCAATAGAGGGTTTGGCAATATAACTTGTCTGTATTGATCAACACGTAGTTCAGATTTATTAGAATGTGGCGTATAACCAATTAAGAACTTTATGCGCGACAGGATGTGACGAATGGTAGCCTCCCTTAGTAATTGCTTTTTAGAGTGTTATGCTAAATAAAATGGTGGCGATTGACCATTGTTTGTTTGGTTAAAAGCAGCATGTGCTAGGCTGCGCGTGGGTGTTCTCGTTAAGCTGTAAAGTTTTGTAATAGTGGTGCAGTGCTTTGTTAAACAAAGTTGTTTGTTCTGCATCTGCTAACTGTTTTGTTGGAAAAAAGGTGCTGATGTACGGAGGGGTATGGGCTCAAAATTGTTAAGTAAAGTTTTGGAGGGTTTTGAGTTTTGGTTGCAGATCCAAGCTTTAATTTTAATTTATGAAAAAATCCAAGACTTCCTATGTCAGGATTTTGAGTGACAGCCGTTTTTGTGAGGTCAGTTTGCATTGGAGAGATAGGGAGAATAATTAATTGAACGCCTTTTTTACCAGTCGACTGTTTAACTAAAATAGAAGTTTAAAACAAGTGATGACAATTTGCAGTGACCACAAAATAATCATAGGTGTTGGCATACGCACATAATAATTTTGACGTTGCAAACCCTTCGCCCGAAAAGCGATGCACTAACCGACCGAGCTAAACTGTATGAACGATTCAAGTTTTTTTTGAATAAAGATAGGATAGGTTGGGATATTCATGTTTATCCCTGTTAGTGGGAAAACCAAGTGGTTAACACACCGGCAATCGTCAGATCACCTCGCGCCCACCATCGGGTTACCGGAGCTATTGCAGTGTTTTATGATGTATGATTCACACGTTTCTTTAATTTGTGCTTGCAGTAAGCATAGAGGGTGCTGTTTAGAATCCTGCTTGCACAGGTAAACAGATATATATAAATAAAAAAAAATAAAAAAAACCAACAGGTTAGTCTGGCGGTTTGGTGTGGCGCCTTTTAGGAGAAAGGTTACAAGTATATCCTATACGAAACTGATCGCTAGCTAGTCGGTTGTGTCCTTGTGCAAGGCACTTAATGAAAATTGCCAGAACCCAGCGAATTAACGGGTTCTACCAAATAAAAGAAATGTCTAAATTATATAACAAAGTGCAATAGTTCCGGTAACCAGGCGGTGGGCGCTAGGTGATCTGACGATTGTCTGTGTGTTAACCGTCTTGGTTTTTCAATTCACGGTGATAAACAAATATTCTATCCTATCATTAAATTAGTAGAACCCATTAAGCCGCTGGGTTCAGGCAATGTTCGTAAAGTGCTTTGCCCAAGGACACAACAGACCAGCTAGCGATCAGTTTCGAACCTGCCTATAAAAAAAACCTAAATTAGTGTAAGACTTATATGACCAACGCGAAATACCCCCAAAAAAATTACTTTTATTAAAAAAATATATAAAAAGAACGGTCGTATGGCCGAATGAATAACTGATGAATTGGCAACTCGATCGCCCATTATGTGCTCAAAACTGAACCCGATATTAAATTGTTTAATTAATTCATTGGGGAAATACCCTAACGAAAAAGCGTGTGTTTTTTTTGTTTTACAGTTTTAGAAACTTTTTGTGTTGGAAAAGATGAATGTAAAAGATGACAGAAAGAGGATAAAAAATCACTATCTGCCCTAAAAGACAATGCGTCGATTTTAAGCCTCGGAACTCCAGCTTTTCCGTAGCCTTTCGCAAGGCACAGTGGACATATAACCAGTTAATTGATTGATGATTTAAATTTAGTAGTTGGCTAGTTGTAACGTCTAAATGTTATATATTACACTGCAATGGGAAACCTATAGACCATATTACAATTTTCTGCAATAGGAAAGAATTACCATATGTTTAGACATGCCAATTGGGCACATACGTGGACCTGTAAAGCGCAGATTTTTATATCCTCGGACAAAATAAACCTAGGACTAAATAAAAGAGATTTTTCTTCGCTAAAATATTGAATTTATATCGAAGCCAGTGTGTAACTCAATAAGGATGCCTCTAATTACTACAGAAGAGCTTGGATCGCTTGGAATGAGCATTTGGAACCCTAACCCTCCAAGAGATACTGTAGTAATTAGAGGTACCGACTTAATAAAGTTACGGGGGGTTAATAATTAGTATAAATTTCCGTTATTTCATATGTTTAAACTGTTGTCCCTTGACTCGTATAGTCAGAAGTCAAATAGGGACTCGTATCAGAAGTCAAATAGGTAAATGGTTTGTGTGTAAAATCGATATTTAAGTGGTTAACTATAAGGATATTTCAGTTTTTTTATTTCAATACTAAAATCTGCTTTTCCGTCACTTTCTGCCAAATGCTACACAGTCAGAAAGTAATAAGACATTGGATTTAATAGTACACCTTAATTGGAACTTATGTATAATTAAACTGGTGTCTTGCATGTATGCATGAAGACCTTTTCTGAAGAGTGATTGGGACAAAACAATTGAATAAACCCGATCAACTCGACCATAAGATTTGAGAATGTCAGTGGCAGGTAGTCGGCTTCATAGACTGGGTTCTGTATATTCCAGGTAAATGGTTTTTTTAACGATAAAGAGTGGAATAGTGTTGCTAGCACTGGTATACAAAGCGTAGTGGGACAATGCATCGATAAGGTTGCAGCTTTGTAACTAGTAGTCAGCTAGGTTGTTTGTAGGCAAGGCACTAAGTGGACATCGCCCAAACCCAATGGATGGGTTGACCCAAACTTTAAGGAATAACATGTACGACACATTGCAATGAATCTAGTAATCCAAATGGTGGGCATGAGGTAATCTGAGAGTTACCTATATGAGAATTCTCTGTTTTGTATAGAGGTTATCTAATGATTGCTTTTGTGATTTTGCTGATTGGGTTATTTTATTCATAAGGATAAACATGAATCCCGATCCTAGAATACCAATGTATACCATAATACTACATTTATTTCAAAAGAGACAATAATAATTTATATTATTAACACAGGATGGCGTAGAATACAATATAACGGGAAGAGTGCTAACTAAACAACATACAAATACTTTATTTTAGAACCAAAGATTTGATTCAGTCAAAAGTGTTGCCTTATGAGGAGAGGCCGATATGGTATGATGTATATAAAGCGTTTCCACCACACCGCGAGCCAGTCTATAAACCTCAATCCAGTCCAAACCAGTTTGGGTTGGTTGATGTTGAAGACACAGTGCGTCCAATATTATACAATGAAGATTGGGTCCGAGCGTAAGTGCATAAGTTGATTTATTGCTGATAATATGTGACAGATTAAAGACATGCTTACCTATTGATTTTAACGATATTGTTAGCATGCTTGACATAAACAAATATCCTTAAAGCAAGTTGTGCTTATATAAGCTAAGTTGTGTTAATATTTAGTTCCTTTAGCTGTTTTGTGTGAATGGTGTAAATTTGGACAACTTTGTTATTGTTTTCTTTGTTTATAAGATAGTGCATTGATTCAGAGCTTTATTGTTCACTTTATACTGCTCCTTCATAAATTCTTTCGCTTGAGATTGCACTTTCAAGTTGTCCAATACCAACCTTAGTTAAATCTTTTAATGCAAGTTTTTTTTTATTGTGAATTATCCTATTATAACCATGGATAAATTATTTAATATGCGTTTTCACTAATGATGACCATTGATAACGGTGAATATCATTTTAATATAGATTTCTTACTTAAAAGCAATTAAATGATAAGCCCTTATTTAATACTAGTTGACAAAAATCTTTTTTACGAAACCAAATTCTTCCATAGAAATGTGTATGGCAATCCAGCGTTTTCGAATTTAAACGGCAAAAAGATATCATCATTATTTGTGGGACCTCAGGCCAAAAATTACCAAGAAGGTGCAAACTTTTGTCATAGGTATGCTTTTATACTTTCATTTTTCCAAGATTACCATTACGGAAAAGGAATCTTTAACAAAAGATTATATAAAGATATCTTGTGTATATTTTCTTTAGTAACTTTTATACCTTAATTTTTTTTTAATTACCGCAATAAGCTTAAGAAGGAATGTTGACCGAGACAATAAATAACGATACCTCATCAGTTGTAAATTGTAAGATTATGTTCTTGGGCACTTAACACACGTAGGCCTGACCCGGTGAATTCAAACGGGCCATTTAAAATTGATAATAAATAGGTTTTAATATTTGCGGTTGGTTTCTCTGGCAGCCAAAATGATATTTGATCAAAATTGAAGACTTGCTAGTCAATATTGTCCTTAGGCTAGTTATAGCTGATACCTTTAACCTAGTATTACGTCAAACTGAAACAGTAGAAACGTCTTAATTATATATGATACTACAATAGCTCAAGTAACCCAACGGTATCCACAAAATAAACTGACAGATAAATAGGATAGGATAGGATATTCATCTTTATCCCCGTGAATGGGAAAACCAAGGGGGTTAACACACGGGCAATCGTCAGATCACCTCGCGCCCATCGCCGGGTTACCGGAGCTATTGCAGTGTGTTGTATATGATAACACGTTCCTTCAATTTGGTAGAACCCATTAATCCGCTGGGTTCAGGCAATGTCCATAAAGTGCCTTGCCCAAGGACACAACCGACTAGCTAGTGTTGGACTTCAGCTAACACTTTATTAAATATTAGTTAAGTTTATTAGAAAGTTTTCCATAACAAAACGGCACCCATTATGAAAACTACACTTCACATGTAGACTGTTTATTTTGAAGTGAATATAAAAGTGATGTTAATATCTTGGCAGTGGAATTGATATTTCAAAATTTTTTTGACAAATAGTAATTCAGTGTAACTTTAACCATAAATTGGAAAAGTATGAACCATATTATATTTTTTAATTAACCCTTTAGGTTTATCTTGAAATTTGACGAACTAAAGAAAACTCATTGTGACCTAAACAATGAAGATTTGTTTCGATTGGCCGAAAAAGAAATGATAGAAATTCAAGATGAAAATCAATAGACTTAACTTCTTTTTTGTTGCATTAAAACACTGCTTTACGACCTCATGTTCACAAGGATTAAATTAAGTTCTTAAATATCACGTTTAAATTTATCTTGTGTCTATGTTAACCCAGTTCACCACAGTGCAACATAATAATAGGGTATTGTGTTTCATCGGCGTAAACCATTGTCTTGTAATAAACACTTTCCTTGAAAGGTTTTTATTTGTTGTCTGCAGTTAGGTCAGCCGGATTAGTGTCAAAACCTGGACTTTAAATTTAGTTAGAACTAAAAGCGTCGAAATTTCCACAAAATGTCATCAATATTTGGAGATTGCTTCGGTAAATCAACTCATGCAAACTTGGTTCATGATAAAATTGTCACCGAAGTTTTATCGGCGGTTCGAACAAGGGGAAAGGTGAGATCTGGTTTGTTAAAAGTTTGCATTAAGTCATTTGAAGGTTCACCCAGTTTTTTTGTTGATAAGTTTTTTTTCTTTATTGAGAAAATGGCATCAATCATAACCTCTCTGTTCTAATAGCCTCTATATCACTTTCAGTGTTGACAAATAAATTTTACAATACACTATTTACCCAGTGTTGTCCAGATATTTCTCTCTTGATGACCAATATTTTTACATTAATCAATTTTTCTGTTGTGTTGACCATTTCTCACCTCCAATGTTAATTGCTGCATTATCCCTGTGTTTAACATGGTATTTTTAGTGTTGACCAGTATAGTTTTTTTTTCAGTGTTTACCAATACATCTCTCTAATATTCACCAAAATAGTTTTTTTTTTCCATGTTGACTGATATATTTTTGTAATGATGATCATTTGCATTTCCCAGTGTTTAATAGAACCTCTGGAATCGGATCTGATCACTGCCAGAAAAAGCCGTTCTTTATGCAAATTAGAAACAGCTGTTACTGCAGCTCGAAAGAGTGGGCTGCTCACAGAGTCGAAAGTTTATGCTGAGGAACAAAAGAGGTCAGAGGCTCATGGTAGCACATCGAACTATTAATCTAAGGGTTATGAGCAGTATGGGATTCTAAATTTTAAAAACAGGTTTTCTTTTGTATCGTACTTACTAACAACAGGTTCCCTAAAAGATCTAATGTCTGTAAAAAAAGCAAGAATCGGATCGGTGATGTTCCAAGAACGGGTTCGACCGAACCCATGCGAATCTCTTGAATCCCATCATTGGTTATGAGACCAAAACCAAGAGACATTCAATTGTGTTATGTCAAGGGCAAAGACATTGTATGGTTCCAGTGAATTATTGGATTAAACAAATTACAGCATTGTCACTACCCTATACATCTCATTGCAATATTTCCTGCAACCCTTACTGAAATGGGTTACAATAACCCACCAAACTAAATGGTTGGAAAAGTTTACTCCATCTTATTTCTGAAAATAATTTATCACAGATTGCTGTCTTGGAAGATCGCTTCCTCAAGATTATTACGATCAGTTTTATCAGAAGATCCGACTCGGATCCGGCCTGAGATCGAACAGTTCAAGAAGTTTAATCTTCTGGATGAAGATGGGTTACTGAGAAAAGCGGAGGGCACTTTGTATCTTCTTCAGGTTCGTCAACCACTGCTGCACTACATTGCTCCAATTTAGTCGTAAATAGATTGTTTAAATTGAAAGTGGATTTGATTTCCCTATAAGGTACTGTCACCATTGCCTTGACTGTGAGCATGTGGTTTACAACTTAGCACCAAGACAAGCTACTGTATTTTATTGTGCAACTTGCCTTAAAACCGCATTAAAATTGATTGGTGTGAAGATTAAATCAAGCACCTGTCTGACCAGGTTCTTCCTAGTCCAGTGCTATAAAAACTTTGCGCACTGTTGACTGGTTGTAATTTACGCATTATATTGCGTACTGCCCTTGATAAAGTAATACAATTTTGTGCAAGATTGAATATGCTTACGCTTGTTAATGCATAAAGTATAAATTACAAATTCTCTGGAACCAGCACCACATTGAAGACCTTTGATTTTGGCTATACAGTACAACATTTACTTTTATTAAGACTTTGCAACAAGTGTACTAAAAATTATTGTAAAATTAATTTTTTTATGCAGATTGTACAAACCATACAAGAGGCAATTGATCAGCAAAATGTTCAGGATTTGCTTTCTGCTATTAAAATTTGCAAAGAATTCAAATCATGTGATAACATTGATGAAAAACTTCTAAAGCGCTTATCGAACTTGAAGAAAAAAGCAAAATCTTTAATAGTAATTCTCCAGGAAGAGCAAAATTTAATCAAGCGAAATCCAAACTTTCCTAGAGAGGTATTGTTACATCACTATATCATTGTGACATCATGATCAGATTACAATGCACTGTTTAGGCATAAAGGCCCATTGTTAAATTGATTGTCCCACAGAATTAAATTACTTTGTAAAAGGTTTTTAACTGATTAACTAACAAAGGCAAACTTGTTTTGTTAACCAGATGGAACATAGTTTTTGCTGATAATACTTCTTACTTTGTATAGCCTTTTGTTGCATAAAAAAAACTAATCAGCACATCCTTATAAATATTAATTGTTTATTTGTCACAAGAATTTTTAAATGACTTTTTATTAATTAATTTAAGCTTTACTTATCAAAAAACTCATTTACAATATCCTGGGCAACCGGAATATGGTGGAATTTGACAATCACGATGGTTATATCGTCCATTGGTGTAAAGGGAAATAAACAAGGATATCCTATAACATAAAAACTTTCACCCCAGGAATTGGAGAAAGCCACCAACTCGCGTGATGTTGAGCATTTGAAGGCGGCCATTAAAAGATGGAATCGACTTCAACTTGATAAGGAATGCATTGACTACAAATGCGCTGTCCGGTAAGTGAACTGTTATTTGAAAGTGTCAGTTTTGTGTATATTGTAAAAAAAGTATCAGGTTTAATAGCTATTTTTTGTTTTAAATAGGTTATGACGAGTGTGTAGATATTTATATCAACTGGTAATTAATTCTGTAGTTAAAAAAAACAATACAGTTTTCTTTATTACCACAAGGAATTAAAAAAAAACTCTAACAAAAAAAATATTCTAAAACAGCCCCTCAGTTTTCCTGTGCGCAGGAATAATTATAAATAATAAGTATACAATTTCAATATTTCTGTTTAGCCTAATCTAGATGGTGTAAATCTTGTTATTATATTTTGATTGTCAGTAAAATAATTTTGAGGAATTTGATAGCATAAATCTAATCCATTTCTAAAACAATTCATCTTTTCTTTAGTGTTCTTGGCCAACTTATTGAGCTGAAAAGGTTAGTGGCTCTGCAAGGGCTTGAAAGCAGTCTTAAACAGAGAAGCATTGACGGGATTAAATCTAACATTCAGCTTGCTCAGGTGGTAGATCTGTTATAATAAATAGAATGAAAACAAGTATCTTTTTCATGGTCTAGGGGATGCTTGGTTCGATATTTACCCTGACCAATTTCTGGGCATTTGGGTTCATATGGAAGACAGTTTCTTCTAATCTAGTGGATTCAAATAGACCAATCACAAATAAATTATATATAAAATATCTAACTCAATGCTATAGCTCCAGCGATTTTACGATGGGCTCAAGGTTGTCTGACAATTATTCGTGGCAATTATCGTATAATGACTGTCGTTCAACCATAAAGAATAAAAATGAGTACAAAATATGTAAACCATCATTATTTTTGTCTTAATTGTGATTTTTATGAAACTGTTTTGTTTACTATTTTGTATACAATCTCTTTAATTATTTAAAACCAAATACCAATTGTCCTGTATATTTATTGAATTTAACATTATTCACAGGATGCAGATCTTCCAGCAAATGTTATAGATTTCTATGTTTCTAAAGTTTTGCCGATTCTGACTCCAGTTCAGCCTGTTTTGGTCGATTTGATTTCTTTGATACGACGGCAAGATTTTGCTGGGATGGTTCCTCAAATTTCTGCGTGTTTGAAACTGGAGGCACTTTTAAATGTTGATGATGTCACTGTTGGTGATGTCGTCAAAAGTGACATCACAGCCCGAAAAGACGAGTATGGATATGATGATGTCATAGAAGTCGCGAAACAGGAAATTGTGTCATTTTGTAAAGAAGCAAGGGAAGTGATTACATCATCAAAATGCATTGTTAGGGCATTTATGGCCAAACAAGATGCACAAAATGAGATGAAAATTGAAATCAGCAATTTCAACAAAGAATTATCGAAAATTGCAACCGACTATGTAACCAATGTACCAGACCCACTTAGAGAG